>OZ008371.1:167210152-167382652 GCA_963931995.1 Phaonia tiefii
AATTCAATTCAATTCAATTCAATTCAATTCAATTCAATTCAATTCAAATCAATTCAATTCAATTCAATTCAGTTCAATTAAATTCAAATCAATTCAATTCAATTCAGTTCAATTCTATTTAATTCAATACAATACAATTCAATTCAATTCAATTCAATTCGATTCAATTCAATTCAATTCAATTCAATTCACTTCAATTCAATTCAATTCAATTCAATTCGATTCAATTCAATTCAATACAATTCAATGCAATTCAATTCAATTCAATTTAATTCAATTCAATTCAATTCAATTCAATTCAATTCAATTCAATTCAATTCAATTCAATTCAATTCAATTCAATTCAATTCAATTCAATTCAATTCAATTCAATGCAATTCAATTCAATTCAATTCAATTCAATTCAATTCAATTCAATTCAATTCAATTCAATTCAATTCAATTCAATTCAATTCAATTCAATTCAATTCAATTCAATTCAATTCAATTCAATTCAATTCAATTCAATTCGATTCAATTTAATTCAATTCAATTCAATTCAATTCAATTCAATTCAATTCAATTCAATTCAATTCAATTCAATTCAATTCAATTCGATTCAATTCAATTCAATTCAATTCAATTCAATTCAATTCAATTCAATTCAATTCGATTCAATTCAATTCAATACAATTCAATGCAATTCAATTCAATTCAATTTAATTCAATTCAATTCAATTCAATTCAATTCAATACAATACAATTCAATTCAATTCAATTCAATTCAATTCGATTCAATTCACTTCAATTCAATTCAATTCAATTCAATACAATTCAATGCAATTCAATTCATTTCATTTCATTTCAATTTATTTCATTTCAATTCACTTCAATTCATTTCAATTCATTTCAATTCATTTCAATTCATTTCAATTCATTTCAATTCACTTCAATTCATTTCAATTCATTTCATTTCATTTCAGTTCAGTTCAGTTCAGTTCAGTTCAGTTCAGTTCAGTTCAGTTCAGTTCAGTCCAGTTCAGTTCAGTTCAGTTCAGTTTAGTTCAATTCAATTCAATTCAATTCAATTCAATTCAATTCAATTCAATTCTATTCAATTCAATTCAATTCAATTCAATTCAATTTAATTCCATTCAGTTCAATCTAATTTAATTTAATAAAATACAATTCAATTCAGTTCAGTTCAGTTCAATTCAATTCAATTCAATTCACTTCAATTCAATTCAATACAATTCAATTCAATTCAATTCAATTCAATTCAATTCAATTCAATTCAATTCAATTCAATTCAATTCAATTCAATTCAATTCAATTCAATTCAATTCAACTCAATTCAATTCAATTCAATTCAATTCAATTCAATTCAATTCAATTCAATTCAATTCAATTCAATTCAATTCAATTCAATTCGATTCAATTCAATTCAATTCAATTTAATTTAATTCGATTCAATTCAATTCAATACAATTCAATGCAATTCAATTAAATTCAATTCAAATCAATTCAATACAATTCGATGCAATGCAATTCAATTTAATTCAATTCGATTCAATTCAAATCAATTCAATTTAATTTGATTCAATTCAATATCATTCAAATCATTTCATTTCAGTTCATTTCACTTCATTTCATTTCATTTCATTTCATTTCATTTCATTTCATTTCATTTCATTTCATTTCATTTCATTTCATTTCATTTCATTTCATTTCATTTCATTTCATTTCATTTCATTTCATTTCATTTCATTTCATTTCATTTCAATTCAATTCAATTCAATTCAATTCAATTCAATTCAATTCAATTCAGTTCAATTGAATTCAACTCAATTCAATTCAATTCAATTCAATTCAATTCAATTCAATTCAATTCAATTAAATTCAGTTCAATTCAATTCAATTCAATTCAATTCAATTCAATTCAATTAAATTCACTTCAATTCAATTCAATTCAATTCTATTCAATTCAATTCAATTCAATTCGTTTATTCGCCAATCATGTTAATGAACGGCTAGACAAAAACCAGCATTGTTTAGGCCTGTTTATTGATTTCAGCAAAGCTTTTGATACACTGTCTCATAGTAAACTGATAGAAGTGCTTGAAAATACTTCAAAAATTATCTTCAAAATTCAAAATTATCTTAATTGCCGAAATTACAAGGTTAAAATTGAAAACGCAACGAGCCAAAGTATGCCAACCACACACGGTGTCCCTCAAGGATCTAAGCTAGGACCAATCTTGTATATATTATACGCCAATGATATGATGAAAGCTCTCAAAAACAGCACTGCATATGCCTATGCAGATGACACTGCTATCATTGTATCCAACGAATGCATCGATACGGCAATTGAAACATTGCAATCAGAACTGAATAAGTTAACCCGATGGTGCCACGATAGAGGCCTTATTATCAACGCATCCAAGACAAAACTTATGCACTTTAGACCTCGTCATTTGCCACAAACAAATAAAACTTTAATATTCCACGACAACAACTGCCTGCATAAATCATATGAAGTTCAAAGCAGAAAAACTGTACCAGATTCATGCTCGACAAAAATTGAACTTGTCCAAACGTACAAGTATTTAGGAGTTCATCTAGATGCATATTTTGAATGGAAACCACATATAGAATACTTGAAGAAGAAGCTAAATAAAGCATCGTACGCTCTATACCATCTTAGCAATTGTGCTCCTTCTCGTATAACAAGACAAGTGTACTACTCATTAGTTGAATCCAGCCTACGGCATGGAGTAACTGCATTTGGTAGTTCAAAACAATACAAAAATCTACAGAAAACACAAACTCGCCTATTAAAAATTCTACTCAGACACGACCAAAAAAATAAACTCAAAATCAAATTATTCAAAACAATACGAACATTATACAACCAAACACATATCAAACAAATGAAATAAATAACTTTCAAAACAACACATACATTACTCATCCAAATAGAAATGAAACTAATATTCGTATAAACTCACAAAGCTCAAACAATTTAAATAAAACTCTTAAAATACTCAATTTACAAAGTATTTTTAACATAACAACAATAACTGAGTTCTATAATAACCCCACATAGCTACAACGAATTAGCCACAGACACTGCACCAGAAGAAGAGAACAAGGACGTTTCGTCATTCCAGCATTCCGAACAGACTATGGGAAAATCTCGCTAGCCAGAACACTGCCATCAATCGTGAATGCAATGCCAACATATCTTTTAGATATTCAAAATAAAACAAGTAGAAAAAGACTCATTAAAAATTATTTATTACTTAATCAAAAATAAATATATTATAACTTATATTATATTATATTATAACTTATAAATGCAGAACTGAATATACATTGTAAATATTAAAATTTGTCAATTTTTATAGCTATTACACCCGCAGACAAGCCAAAAGCTTCGTGGGGTTTGAATTTTTCAAATTGTCAAAAGTAATGTTTATAATAAAATTTAAAAAAAAAAAAAAGTCAATTCAATTCAATTCAATTTATTTCAATTCCATTCAATTCAATTCAATTCAATTCAATTCAATTCAATTCAATTCAATTCAATTCAATTCAATTCAATTCAATTCAATTCAATTCAATTCAATTCAATTCAATTCAATTCAATTCAATTCAATTCAATTCAATTCAATTCAATTCATTTCAATTCAATTCAATTCAATTCATTTCAATTCATTTCAATTCAATTCAATTCAATTCAATTCAATTCAATTCAATTCAATTCAATTCAATTCAATTCAATTCAATTCAATTCAATTCAATTCAATTCAATTCAATTCAATTCAATTCAATTCAATTCAATTCAATTCAATTCAATTCAATTCAATTCAATCAATTCAATTCAATTCAATTCAATTCAATTCAATTCAATCAATTCAATTCAATTCAATTCAATTCAATTCAATTCAATTCAATTCAATTCAATTCAATTCAATTCAATTCAATTCAATTCAATTCAATTCAATTCAATTCAATTCAATTCAATTCAATTCAATTCAATTCAATTCAATTCAATTCAATTCAATTCAATTCAATTCAATTCAATTCAATTCAATTCAATTCAATTCAATTCAATTCAATTCAATTCAATTCAATTCAATTCAATTCAATTCAATTCAATTCAATTCAATTCAATTCAATTCAATTCAATTCAATTCAATTCAATTCAATTCAATTCAATTCAATTCAATTCAATTCAATTCAATTCAATTCAATACAATTCAATTCAATTCAATTCAATTCAATTCAATTCAATTCAATTCAATTCAATTCATTTCAATTCAATTCAATTCAATTCATTTCAATTCATTTCAATTCAATTCAATTCAATTCAATTCAATTCAATTCAATTCAATTCAATTCAATTCAATTCAATTCAATTCAATTCAATTCAATTCAATTCAATTCAATTCAATTCAATTCAATTCAATTCAATTCAATTCAATTCAATTCAATTCAATTCAATTCAATTCAATTCAATTCAATTCAATTCAATTCAATTCAATTCAATTCAATTCAATTCAATTCAATTCAATTCAATTCAATTCAATTCAATTCAATTCAATTCAATTCAATTCAATTCAATTCAATTCAATTCAATTCAATTCAATTCAATTCAATTCAATACAATTCAATTCAATTCAATTCAATTCAATTCAATTCAATTCAATTCAATTCAATTCAATTCAATTCAATTCAATACAATTCAATTCAATTCAATTCAATTCAATTCACTTCAATTCAGTTCAATTCAATTCAATGCAATTCAATTCAATTCAATTCAGTTCAGTTCAGTTGAGTTGAGTTCATTTCAATTCAATTCAATTCAATTCAGTTCAGTTCAGTTCAGTTCAGTTCAGTTCAGTTCAGTTCAATTCAACTCAGTCTAATCCAACATATAGTACGATTAGCGTGAGCTTATATTGTGATATCATATGGCGATATGATATCTTAGTATTATTAATCTGAAGTGATGATTTATTTTCCTTTATTCTTATAAAAAAAATAAAATGCGAGAAAATAAAGTCATATTACATGCCTCTTCCGACCTTTTTGAAGTGCAGGCCATCATGGGACACGGAAACAATTCTGACGTGTTTTGTATACAGACGATGGCAGCATATCTTACATGACTGACTTTGAAAAACTTCAAAACTGTTGATATCTGCTTGAATAATTTCTGCAAATACTAATTTTAATAGAAAACATATTTTATTTACCTTTTTTAATAACCACAAAAATCTTGACATTCTTTAATGCTTTCTAAAATAATATTTGATTATAGAATTTTAAACGTCACATTTGAAAAACATAGAATTATGTTTTGGTACTCGAATTGAAAATCAATTCGGTTGTACCTACAAAATTCGTGAGAAATTCGGTAACAGCAACCAAATTGATGCCAAATTCGGTCATTGCAACCGAAATAAGGCTACATTCGGTTATTGCAACCGAATTCGGTTACTAAACCAGAATTGATGCCAGATTCGTTTACTCCAACCGAATTTGGTACCAATTTCGGTTGTTGTATCCAAATTCCCTTGTTCCAACGGAAATTTTAGAAAATTTAGTTGAAAATTCAGTTGTCACAACCGAATCTATTATGAAACGAGGTTGCTTTAATAGAATTTCGGTTGTGGAGACTAAATTCGGTCGCCGAAACCTCAATTCGGTTGTGGGAACCTTAATTCGGTGGTATCAGCCAAATTTACGGTTGCTGCAACCTATTTTCAAATAACTAGTTCTCTGGGTGTACATTTAAATAGTAAAACTTTTTCGGTTTTGTCTGGATCAATTTTCATAAAATTTATCTACATTTCTTAAAAGAAATAACACATTGATAGAATATCTATAAGAATCGGTAACATTTGTACATACTATAATCAGTTCCAGCCATGTGAAAAAGTCTGAGATTTTCGATATTATATCTTTGACGTTTGGGAATAAGGTCTTAAGTCAAAAAAATTAATTTTGGGTTTTTGATTGCGTTTAACTGAATTTTTTTCTCTTTCGTTTGATATTAATAACTTAAATCTAGCACAACTGCATCCTATCGTAATCATTTGCTCTTAGGCAATAAGTCAGAAAAATTCATATATAAATAATTTTCAATTTCACATTACGAAAAACTACAGTTTCTGACTTAAGACCTTATTCCCAAACGTCAAAGATATAGTAAAAACGATTTAGACAAATTGAACACACAGCTATTGTTTTTTTTTTTAATTTCTTGTTTAGTTTGTGTTAAAATTATTTTAACAAATTCGTAATAGAAAATCGAAATAATCATTTCAGTTTTGCTCAAAAATTTTAGTTGTTGATAAAACGTTTGCCGAGTTTTGTTTAATAACAATGAAGATGCTACCGCGAGCGGCATGGTGCCCGTGATGGCCGCTTTAATGACCATGTCCGTGATGAGTGTGTCCATGAAGACCGTGTCCATGGTGACCGAGTCTATGAAGACCGTGTCCATGATGACCGTGTCCATGGTGACCGTGTCCATGATGATCCTGCTTACTGTGTACATGATGTTTCTCTTTACCATGACCATGGTGGGAGTCATGTTTATCGTGACCATGGTTGACTTGATGTTCAATATGGTGTTCATGATGTTGTTGATGGTTGTCCTTTCCTTGATGCTCGTGATGTACAATATGATGCTCCTGATGACTCGTTTTAACATCATGTCCACCATGACTCTTCTTTTCGTGGTGAACAACATGATTTTCAATATGGATGTGATGTTCATTATGTTGGTCATGTTTACCGTCATGTTCCACTTGATGTTTATGGTGGCCATACCCTTCGATGTGATGTTTTTGGTGGTCATGATGTTTGTCATTGTTTCCATGGTGCTCAACATGATGTAAAACCACACTATGGTGTTTGGCGTGTTCAACTCCTTGATGTTTGCTGTGAAGTTGGTGATGCTGACCATGGTTGCCATGACCATGCAGATCGTCATGTTTCACCGCAAAACTTATTTTCTTAACCTCAACATGATCATTATGTCCATGTTGACCATTATGACCATGTTGACTATGATGTCCATGGTGTCCATGATGTCCATGTCCTGATACAGCCAACGCACACAGGGCCAATACTGCACCAGCAGTTACACTAAGAATTGTCATTTTCAATTAGATAATCCAGCAATAAAGTTGCCCGAATTCGTTGGTCCTGGAACAATTGCTACGAATAATTGAATCTAATGAGAGAACTGATATCAGTCTGCATTTTAGAATGTCTATTTATACCCCATATTGAAAGATTTCACAATTAAAATATATTTAGATAACAGCTTAGGTTTTGTTAAACATAGGAAGTAATTCTAGTTTTAATTATATATTACCGAAAAATGTTAGCATCAGTGAACACAGTTTGTTCAATGTTTACCAATAGTGGAAGTCAGAAAACAAGAGTTCTAAGTATTCAGAAAACTATATTATACTGTACGGGCTATATTAACAGAGTTACCATTTTAAATTTCCAAGATAATTTCCTGCAATAAGTACACGCTGAAAAATATTTAATTTTTTTTTATTTTGGATGCAAACAAAACGTGTTTGTAGTTTGTCGCAAATATACTTGTACAATACTTGTGTCCAGACACATTGTATTTGCCTTTCAATATAACATGTTTGAACAAAATGACTAATAGGTTATAATATAAAGGGTCCGCCATCTAACGTTATTTTGTTTAACTAGTGCTTATTTCGTGAATGGTAACACTTAGCTCATGTCTGATTTGACAGATAATTAGTTTTATCCTTTCGCTGAACGAATATGGTTGTGTATACGCTTGAACAACGCTGGGAAATATTGCGACATTACTTTGAAAATCATGGTATTGTTGCAGATGCCGATTTTGCCAAAAAAAAATCATCTTTTCAGATGAAACTCATTTTGATCTTGGCGGGTATGTAAACAAGCAAAATTGTCGCATTTGGGGCACAGAAGCCGATGCACCCAAAACGAGTCTCTGTTTGGTGCGGATCTTGGTCCAGAGGCATAATTGGTGAATTTTTCTTCGAAAATGAGCAAGGAGTGGCCGTTACAGTCAATGGCGATCGTTATCAGGCCATGTTGAACGAATTTTTGTTCACAAAAATTGAAGAGGAGGATATTGGCAACATTTGGTTTCAACCGGACGGCGCGACGTGCCACACAGCCAAACCTACACTCGATGTTTTGCGCCCTGTTTTTTAAGATCGCATTATCAGCCGCAGAGCTGATGTTGTTTTGCCACCTCAGAGCTACGATTTGACACCGTTGGACTATTATTGGTGGGGTGCCCTCAAAGATAAGTGTTACGCCGACAAGCCAGAGACAATTGACGCATTAAAGGGCAATATTCGTGAAGCCATTGGTGAAATGCAGCTGTACACAATCGATAATGTGCTTAACATTTGGACCGATCGTGTAGGCTACTGCATGGCCAGTCGAGGCAGCCATTTGAATGAAATTATTTTCCATTATTAACCGGAAGGATTGTACTTTCAAATAAAAAAAGAAATTTGAGAAAATATTCAGTAGTTTCTCTTTATAGCATTTTCAAAAAAAAACGTTATTTGGCGGACCCGTTATATTAATAGGTTATAATAAATAACCCCAATGTGGCTTTGTTTGTTCAAAAGTGCTAAATTTAAAAACCTGACGCACAAAAAAGAAACAAAATGCGAAGATCTTCATTTCACGAAAACAATTCGTGCAAACATGTACATGGTTCCTGCAATATTTTGCTTATTCGATTCGTTTCTGACAAAAAATTCAACATTTTTCTTGCCCTTTGCCGCAAAAGTGCCGTTTTGTGTTCGTTTGTGAAAAAAGTGCAACCCTACTTCAACGTTTTGTGTTCTTTTCTTAGAATGTTGAATGGCTGAATGTTTTCTCAAAAAGTTCAAAAATTTTGAATTTTTTGCCCTCTCACCAAGTAACGGGGGAGAATGTTGCCCGATAAAATGCCTCCCCTTACTGTCATTTGGTGTGGTTCTTTACCATCACTTAGCTAATTTTGCTACCTTTTTTTGCGACGAATTTATCAAACAAAGTGGTCGCAAAATTATCGTACCAGGTTTTGGTACCTTGTCGACCACTTTGAACGAAGAGTCGCTTAAAATTGCTTAATATACCTTAGGTCCCCATATACTTGTACAATATCGAACATTTTAGCGGGGTAAATATTACAAGATGAAAAAGCAACAGGAACAATAAAGTTGTAAGAAAATGCAACATATCAATGTTCGTTTCTCACTCCAAAAAAGGCACAACTTTGAAGGGATGATAAACATATTTTTAAAATGGCGCTTCATGCTAGGGAATCATTATTTTTGGTGTTGAATTAAATTTGAATTTAAATTATGCAAAATTATTACAATATTCTTTCATACTGATGAGTTAACATCTATAGGTACGGGTAGGGTAATCTATCAAAGTGTACACTTGCAAACAACACACAACGTTAGAATCACATACGTGGTTGTTGTACAACAATAGTCTCTGCCTAAAAATAAATATGATGGTATTGATGTAGCGGCAGCGAACAAACAAGCGGTAGCAGTATAAGCAGAGTATTGAATAGTATATAGAACTCATGGAACGAATTGCCTGACTAAAAACCACTGGCGACATCTGGCGAATGATTCAAAACATATTACTCTCTTTTTGTCACAACTTGGTCCATTCATAATTTTGATGTAAAACATTGATGCCTTTTGAAACATTTATGCTTTTTGTATTGTTTTATGTAATAACATTGTCAACATGGTGCATTTATATTGAAATATTCTATAACGAGAATATCACTCGTTTATGCTCTTTTACTCAGACTCTCTACAAGAGAGCGAAAAAAGAGTGCAACAAGTTCTCTATACTCTTCAATACATTTTGTCGTCGCTCTGTTTCTGACGAATCAAAAACAATTATTTCAGTGAGCTAAATATTGGTGTTTATTCAGTTGTATGCCAGCATTCAAACAATCAGGTCGTCGTCGCTCTGTTTATGACAAAACAAAAACCATTATTTCAGTGAGCTAAATAGTGCTTTATTTATTTTAACAATATTAAATCTAATTTTAAAGCAGATGTAAGAAAAAAGAAAGTGCAATAGCAAAAGAGCCTTCAGCACAACAACTATTCTTTTCTTTATTTTCCAACGTAACATTTTCTAATGTGTTCATAGAAATCGAACAGGTACCGTCTAACAAAAAGGTGTTAACACATCGTCCGTGAGTTCGAACACGCATTGATTTTTATTAACGAAATAACGATTACTCTATACTCGTTAACATTTTCGGAAACTACTCTTACTGACGACAAAAGGCCGTAACGTCTGCGTAATATAGAACGCAGTCATTTTGTTAATTTGAAACTAACTAAAGCAGTTTTTGCATTAAGCCATATCTGGTATTTATGGACTCTCTAATATTGATCTTAATATTTGTTTCGAAATACTAATTGTTCTGAAATCCTTTAAAATTTAAAAATATATATATTGAGCGAATTCGATGGTTACAATCGAATTGTTGCGACATTCGTTTGTTGCAACTGAATTGATGCGAAATTCTTTTGTTGTAACCGAATTGATGCGAAATTCGTTTGTTGCAACCGAATTGCTGCGAAATTATTTTGTTTCAACTGAATTCATGCCACATTCGGTTGTTGCAAACAATTTGGATTCTCAACTCGGATGTTTCAGCGGAAATTATGGCAAATTTAGTTTAAGGAACCAATATAATTGCACATTCAATTGACACAAACGAACCAATTATGAAAGGATGTTGTTTCAACCGAATCTCAGTTGTGGGGACTGACGTATGTCATGATAATCTCAATTCGGTTGTTAGTTTTGCCAAAATTAGTTGCTAATAATTGATGAAATGATTTCGGGTATCTGAATCTCAATTCGGTTGTTAGTTTTGCCAACTAAAAATAGTTGCTAATAATGGAGGGAATGATTTCGGGTCAGATACCCGCGGTTGTTTATGACGAAGCGCATTCTGGACGTCCAATTTTGGGTCCCTTTTTAACCAAAAAATTATTCATATTTTTCCCCATTTCCCTATGGTCCCTTTTCAATCCGTCAGTACCACTAAACTTTAATTTTTAAAATCTATTCAATCTCCAGACCTTTTTCATATAAATCGTTTTTTTAGCTGTTTGTAAAGTTATGTTGGATTTCGCTAAGATCTTCATCAGTAGACGTGTATGATGTGGTCTTCGGTGAATTCATCAACACCATATGTGTCGAATCGTGTAATCATATTTAAACTTCCCCCATTATCTACACGCTGAAAAATTGGTGTTTTTTGTTATTTAGATGCAAATATAACGTGTTTGTAGCTGGTCGCAAATATAGTATATTTGTGCCCAAACACAATGTGTTTGCTATTCAATATAACACGTTTGGGACATAATATTATATTTGTATTTGTGACCCAAATGTGGCTTTATTTGTAGAAAACTGCTGAAAACTAAAATGTGACAAACAATATGGAAAAAAAATTATCAGATGTTCAATTCACGAAAACTATGTCGGCAAACATATACATGGTACCTGAAATATGTTGTTGGGGACCGTTATTTTTCAGCGTGTCAATGTTCGTATAACAGTTTATTCTCATATCTCTCTTTAAAAAAAAACAATCGTAATAATAATTCAAATAATTTAAATCGTTAAATACTAAACTTTCCCCAACAAAAATGCTTAATGTTTGTCATGTTTTTTAACAACCACAAAGCTGCTGGCGTGACCATGATGACCATGTTCCGTATGGCTATGGTGTCCTTTGTTGCCTTGACCATGATCTGACTTTCCATGATCGTGATGAGCATGTCCAATTTTATGAACAGTAGCTTCGAAACCCTTTTTCTTGTCGGCCGTATATTCTACAATACGTTTGGTACCATCAGCCTCTTTAAGGGTATAACCGCCTAAACGTGGAAAACTAAAGTGAATAAGAAATGAATTAAGACGGTTTTATTGCAGCTGTACCCACCCTTTACTTTGTCGCCATCTCTAGCTTCCCATTGTTGTTTAAAGTCACCAGTCTTGGGATCCTTAACACCATATTTGAAGGCATACTTAGCATTACCATGCTGATCGTTATGTTCATGATGACCAGGATTGCCGTGGTGGTCAACATGATGTTTATCTTCACCATGATTGACGTGGTGTTCAATATGGTGGGCATGATGCTTATCATGACCATTATTACCGTGGTGTTCAACATGGTGTCCATGATGTCCTTGATGTTTGTCATGCCCTTGATGGGCATGATGTACAATATGATGCTCATGATGACTCTTTCTGTCATTATGCCCACCATGTCCATGCGTTTGGTGATGAACAACATGATTTGCAATGTGGACATGATTACCCGTATGGTGATCATGTTTACCATGATTTTCATGATGCTCGACATGATGATTTTGGTGGCCATGATGTTTGTCATTGGTGCTATGATGCTCATCAGGATGCTCAACAACACTATAGTGATTACCATGACCAACGCTATGATGTTTGCTAAACTGACGATGATGATGAACCTGCTTAGCTTGACCATGATGATTCACATGATCCACTGCGAAACTTATCTTCTTAACCTCACCATGACCATGCCCATGATGTAAATGTCCTGATGCAGTTAAAGCACAAAGTCCCAGCACTAAAGCTCCGGCAGTAATACAAAGGCAACGCATTTTCGTAATAGTATCCAAAGATACAGTATTCTGGTATCGAGAACTAAGAACCAATGTTTTAAATCACTGGAGGTTGTTAGAATAACTAATATCAATCCGTCATTTCCAAAGGCTATTTATAAGTGGCAGGTATTTTAATATCTACAATGAATGAGAAAATAGAAATACTTTAGTTAAAATATTTCGGGGTTAATGAAAAGCAAGTACACTTTTAATTGTATGGTACAGTAATTTCGAAAACTGGTCACTACGTTTGAGCAGCGACTGTATTATATGCCGACAAAATTTACTTGGAATACAAGAAGACAGGAATCAGATCTTCCGATTTGGTTCTACATTACACTATTTCGATTGGAGCTGAAGTTTTGTAATTATTTTACACATGGTAGACTAGATTGATTCGTGGGCTTCATTTGCTTTAATACAGGCAATATTAGCAGAAACTCCCAAATGTGAACAAAATGAATTATAAACTCTGTTTATGGAACAGTTCGAGTAGCAAGTGTTGCATGTGCTGTATGTGATATAGTGTGCTACCATCTAAACTCTCTGAGTCTAGTGTCCGAAAACGGCGTTGTTTCGATTTCCAACTCTTGCAGTGTTTACTCTTAACACGATCTCAATTTATGTGTTGCAGCTACTAAAATATAATTGTCCTAGAATCATGTCTAAATGATGCCGACATAATTACGCTTATTGCCAGTTTGTTGATGCCTTAGTATAGTTTCATAAAATTAATTACATTATTTTTAATAAACATAACTCGTACTGTGGTTGTATTTATACCCATGAATGTTATGTCGCATTTATACGGCATTTACACCGAAAAAGTTCAGCGCAATTCGAAGGTTATTTTCGTAGACCCACGCTAACCCAGAAGATTACCAATACAATCTGTAAAAAATTTAAGTTTAGTTTTGTAACACCATTTTGAACTACACGCTGAAAAAGCTGTCGTTTTTTGTTGTATAGATGCAAACATAACGTGTGTTTGTATAATATAGTTGTGTGCAAACAGATTGTGTTTGCTCTTCAATATTTCATATTTGAGATACAATGATTACTTACTTACTTACTTATCCGGTCTCGGACAACCCCGGGGGGTCAGGGACCTTACAAAACGAAGATAACATATTTCGCCAACCAGTTCGATCTTTTGCTTTATCTCTCCAGTTGGCAATACCAAGTGTACGCAGGGATTCGTCAACCTGATCCCTCCAGCGGAGTCTTGGTCTTCCTATTTTTCGTCTTCCTTCGAGTTCGGTTTCGAAAACCCTTCGCGCTGGTTCATCTTCATCCATTCTACTGACATGGCCTAGCCAGCGCAATCGCGTTATCTTGATCCGCTTAACTATGTCAATGTCAGGATAAAGCTCATACAGCTCATGATCCATGCGTCGCCGATACTCGCCGTTGTGCACTATAGGGCCATAAATTTTTCGGAGTATTTTTCTCTCGAAGACTCCTACAGATGTTTCGTCTGCTTGCGATAGGACCCAGGATTCTGCGCCATAAAGCAAGACAGGTTGAATGAGAGTCTGGTACAGCTGGACTTTTGTTACTCGAGAGAGGGCTTTATCTCTAAAGTGCTTGCTTAGCCCAAAATAACATCCATTCGCAAGCACAATTCTCCGCTTGATCTCAAGGCTGACGTTGTTGTTTTTGTTCACGGCAGATCCGAGGTATATAAATTCGTCCACTACCTCGAAGTTATAACGGTTATCAACGTTCACGCTTTGGTCTAATCGCGTGGACGCCCTGTTCGTTGAAACCATTAATTTTGTCTTGTCCTCATTCACCGTCAGACACACTTTTGCTGACTCCTTCTCAATTCTCGAAAAAACCGCAGTAACTTCTCTAATTGTGCGCCCAATGATATCTATATCATCAGCATACGCGAGCAGCATGTGACTTTTGCTGCTGATGGTTTTATTCATATTGACTGCAGCTTTTCTCATAATGATCTCCGTTAAGATGTTAAAGAGATCGCACGATAGGGTGTCGCCTTGCCTGAGGCCTCGCTTAGCTTCGAAAGGTTCGGTAAGATCCTCACCAACTTTCACTGCGGATTTGGTGTTCGTCAAGGTCATCCTGCAAAGGCGTATGAGTTTTGCAGGAATACCAAGCTTAGACATTGCTTCATAGAGTTTCTCCCGTATCGGACTATCGAAGGCTGCTTTATAATCGATAAATAGATGATAGGTGTCGATTTGTTTTCCGTGTGTCTTCTCCAGGATTTGGCGTAGCGTGAAAATCTGGTCAGTTGTCGATTTTCCAGACCTAAAGCCACACTGGTATGGTCCAATCAGGTCAGCGATAATTGGGTTTAGTCTTTCGCACATTATACTTGATAGAACCTTATATGCTATGGATAAAAGGCTTATTCCACGGTAGTTGGCACAAATATTCGGGTCACCTTTTTTAAATATGGGACATAGTACACTGAGACTCCAATCGCCGGGCATGCATTCATCTAACCAAATTTTGCTCCTGCTCCTGCGGCTTTGTTGTTCTTAAGCCGGGCAATAGCTGTTCTGACCTCGTCTTGGTTAGGAGGGGGGCAATCGACGTCGTCGTCCATATTGTGATCGATTGTCCCATCGTCATCGGATATCTCAGGTACTAGTAGCGCGGAGAAATGCTCTCTCCATATTCCCAACATGCTCTGCACATCTGCGACGAGATTTCTGTCCTTGTCTTTACAGAAGGGGGGCCCTGAACCATGTCCATTAGTTCCGTTTTTAACTTTTTGGTAGAATTTTCGGGCTTCGTTCTTCTTTCTGTATGTCTCAATTTTCTCACTCTCGCGTTTTCTCCACTGCCGTTTCTTACGCCTTAAGAGACGGTTTACCTCCTTTCTCTTCTCCCTATACCGCTCAGTTGCAGCTCGCGTTGCAATTGACTGAAGCATTACCATACGTGCAGCGTTCTTTTCGTCATTTGCTATGCGACACTTTTCATCGTACTACGGTTTATTACGAAGCGGTTTTTCGAAAACAAGTACGGTTGTTGCGGCAGTTTTTATAGAGTCGGAAATGGGTTTCCACTGCGCATCAGGATCGTCATCGAGAGGGGGTGGGTTCTGTGCCAAAAGTTACGAGAGCTTCCTTGAGTAGGCTGTGGCTACCTCTGGTAATTGCAGCTTTCCGATGTCCAGCTTCCTCTGCGTCTGGTTTCGTACGATTGTCGCTCTACTTAATCTTGTGCGAACCTTTGCTGCTACCAGGTAGTGATCAGAATCGATGTTAGCTCCTCTGATCACTCGTACGTCCATTACACTGGATGAGTGCCTTCCATCAATTACCACGTGATCAATTTGGTTCTTAGTTCTTTGATCAGGGGATACCCAAGTAACCTTTGTCTTGTGCCACTAATGACCATGTTTTTTGCCGCGGCAAAGTCAATCAGTCTCATACCGTTGTCGGAACTGTCAGCATGAAGACTGAAATTGCCAATAGTTGGATGAAACACACTCTCCCTGTCTACTTTAGCATTAAAATCTCCTAGTACAATCTTAATGTCATGGCCAGGGCAGCGGTCATACGTTTCCTCTAGGAGCTCATAGAATATGTCTTTGGCATCATCATCTTTCTCTTCTGTCGGGGCATGCACACAAATTAGGGAAATATAAAAATATTTCGCTTTTATGCGGATTGTGGCTATTCGTTCACTCACAGGATTGAACCTAGAGACTAGATGTCCCTACCCGTGCCTATAGATGTTCACACAGCAAAAAGTTTGACGTTGCCGTAATCATCTTTTTAATACGCTTCTTTTGAGACATTTGAAACTCCACCCTAGTACACCCTAGTGCACAACAAATATAAAATTGTAAATAACATGCATGTATGATGTGTACCAGTTGCGGTTGGATGAGTAAGAACATTACTTGTACAAGGTGGCGCAAAAGTAAACTTCCGATGTTTTTTGGCTGTAATTTAAAAAAAAATGAAAAACTTTGATTCTTCTTGTGGATTATTTTTATTTGGTCTTTTAATTTTTTTACATCAAGTCGAGAATATGATGTCATGTAAATGGCCGCCGCCACAGTTGATTGTCATTTGAGCCCTTTTTATGGCATTTTCCATCACTTTGGCCAAAACTTCCGGCGACACGTCCTCACATTCTTGACGGATATTGTGTTTAAGAGCTGCAAGAGTCTGAGGCTTGTTGACATAAATCCGCGACTTCAAAAAGCGCCACAAAAAGAAGTCTGGAGCGGTCAAATCAGGCGATCTTGCTGGCCAGTGCAAATCGCCAAAACGGGAGATTAGGCGCCCGGGAAATGCATCCTTCAGCATACCGGTTGTGGCACGTGCAGTGTGTGCCGTTGCACCGTCCTGTTGGAACCACATGTTTTCCAATCCCAATTCATCAAGTTGCGGCAAAAAGAACTCGTTGATCATTGCTCTGTAGCGCTCACGGCGCTTCCATGACATCGACGGCGCTTCCATGACATCCTCGGCTACAGCAGCAATATTCTCTGCAGAACGGCTACTCCGGGGTCTGCCACGCCTGGCAGCATCTCGTGTTGTGCCAGTCTCTTCGAGGCGAGCGGCTAAACGTCGCAGTGTTTCACCAGTAGGCGTTGGACGGCCAGGAAATCTGCGACGAAATTCACGTTGTGCCAAAGTCACCGACCGATTATTGGTCAAATAAATAGTCAGCAATATTCCGCGTTCTGGAGCAGTGTAGCGTAACATTGTTTATTAACGTGTATTTCGCATGTGTTTACTACACAAATGTCAAAACAGAACTGACACTAGGGGCCAATCGCAAAATTTGTAGCATTTTCTGATAGGAGGATTACTTTTGCGCCACCTTGTATATGCACGTTTACTTACATACATGCCACAAGTATATTTCATGCCAGTTGCAACTTTTGCTACTGTCTACGATGTCGAGGACTTCAGAAAATAACGAAGAATGATCGGACCGTGGTCAAGACCTTTATGATTTTCGTACCATTGTACTCGTATAGCTAAGTGCACATTCACTAAACCAGGGATCGTACACCACACATTTTGTACACGTGTACTTCTCCATACTTATGTGTTCTTCGAACTTACGGTATGGGTATGGCAGGCACACGATACAATTTCTACACCCAACAACGTGTGCTTCGTTCAATGAAGTACGTGTATGGCGCACACACAGTGATTGGCAGGCAATATAGAGTACAGTATGAAAGTCGAGCTACATGTCGTACATATACATGTTTGACCATCGATATTTAAAACGTACCAGAGTGGTAATTTTGTCATTCTCTGATCGGTATACGCTTGGATTTAGCTGACATTCATATATGCCTACATAGTTTGATTGAATAGAATTTAATTATAAATATTTAACGCAGAATAATACAAGATGGCGCAAAAGTAATCCTCCTATCAGAAAATGCTATAAATTTTGCGTTTGGCCCCTAATGTCAGTTCTGTTTTGACATTTGTGTAGCAAACACATGCGAAATACACGTTAATAAACAATGTTACGGTACACTGCTCCAGAACGCGGAATGTTGCTGACTATTTATTTGACCAATAATCGGTCGGTGACTTTGGCACAACGTGAATTTCGTCGCAGATTTCCTGGCCGTCCAACGCCTACTGGTGAAACACTGCGACGTTTAGCCGCTCGCCTCGAAGAGACTGGCACAACACGAGATGCTGCCAGGCGTGGCAGACCCCGGAGTAGCCGTTCTGCAGAGAATATTGCTGCTGTAGCCGAGAATGTCATGGATGCGCCGTCGACATCGACTACAGAGCAATGATCGGCTACAGAGCAGCGATCAACGAGTTCTTTTTGCCGCAACTTGATGAATTGGGATTGGAAAACATGTGGTTCCAACAGGACGGTGCAACGGCACACACTTCACGTGCCACAAGCGATATGCTGAAGGATGCATTTCCCGGGCGCCTAATCTCCCGTTTTGGCGATTTGCACTGGCCAGCAAGTTCGCCTGATTTGACCGCTCCAGACTTCTTTTTGTGGGGCTTTTTGAAGTCGCGGGTTTATGTCAATAAGCCTCAGACTCTTGCAGCTCTTAAAGACAATATCCGTCAAGAATGTGAGGACCTATCGCCGGAAGTTTTCGCCAAAGTGATGGAAAATGCCATAAAAAGGGCTCAAATGACAATCAACTGTGGCGGCGGCCATTTACATGACATCATATTCTCGACTTGATGTAAAGAAAATTAAAAGACCAAATAAAAATAATCCACAAGAAGAATCAAAGTTTTTAATTTTTTTTTTAAATTACAGCCAAAAAACATCGGAAGTTTACTTTTGCGCCACCTTGTAATATAATTTTACTATCAAATCCATTTTCAATAAATATTTCAAATTTATATCCACCTAAATAAATTTATTGTCAGTTGTCAGGGAATTTTTTTGTCGGCTTTAACAAAATACAACGTTGCTTTCTGCCACTATGCCTCGTGTCCTTACTTGATCCTGTCAATTTCTTTAATTTATTTCAATACCTGAATAACTTAAACCACGGAGTAACTTTAATTTTGAATAAAAAATTTCATTGTGACTTATTAAACCGAAAGTTAGTTCCCAATTATTGCTGGGTTCTTTTCCAAATTTAACCTCAAGTTCAAGTTTAAAATTTCAACAAACAAATCACCAAATAATACAAGTTGTTGTGGGAAACGCCCATAACATTCAATATAACTACAGCGTACACCGTAGTACTTTGAATGAGAGTTGTATTTTCACAAAAACTAATATTTAATAGTGTTATACTTAGTTAAATAACGAATATTACAGTAAATTTCTCACCACAGTTATTAAGTGTTTGAAATTAAATATATAAAGGCAACACAAATTTGCAATTGATATCAGTTAAGAGTTTTGCAACACACGAGTATTGAAACGATTTTGCGAATTGAAATATCTAGAATTGCAACGATGCATTTCCTTATATCCTCCGCTGTTTTATTAGTTCTTGGCATTATAGCAGTTGCGGCTCATTCTCATGGCCACGCTATTAGTCATGGAAATGCTGTGAGTTATTCTGTTTTAACTAAGCATGATGATCATCACAGCGGATATGGAAGTCATGGGTATCATCAGGGAGGACATCATGGGCTAAAGCATCATCATACACATCATGGCAGCCACAGTCAATACAGTCATCATGGGCATCACAGTCATCCCGGTCATGCTAAATATGATTTTAAATATGGCGTTAAGGATGCTAAAACGGGCGATGTTAAAAATCAATGGGAATCTCGACATGGCAATAAAGTTAAGGGTAAGAATATCTACTCTTTAATTTTTGTTATATCTAATAACCATTTGTATAATTATTCCTTTCTAGGCGTTTACAGTCTCAAGGAAGCCGATGGCACTACTCGTGTTGTAAAATATTCAGCTGATCACAAAAAAGGATTTCAAGCAAGTGTTCATAAAATTGGTCATGCCCATTATGGTGGTCATGTAAATCAAGGTCATGGCCATCATGCCCTCCAAACACATGGTCACTACATGCACCACGTACATGGACATCATGGTCATCATACCCATCACATGCTTAGTCACCATGTCAACCATGGTCAAAGCGCTCATGTTAATCATGGTCATCACGGTCGTCATTCTCATGCCCCAGCCACCAGCTATGTTTATATTAATAAATATGATAAACACTAATGTCAGTGCCAATTTTATGACAACATTTTGCTGTTAGAAAACAAAAGACTTAAGGACATTTTATTGATGATACTTTGTAGACAACAAAGCGTCTTGTTCAATAAAATTTATTTTTAATTTATTGTTGACCAAAATCAAAGACATCTTTTTTCCTTTCTACTATTCCCAATGTATAAATCTGTAGCAGTAAATAAATTTTTGAAATATAATCAAATATCAAGTAAAAGAAATGGCTTCCCACTACATCTCAAGAAGGAATTGGGGAGAGTATCTCACAACCAGTGAGCTGTGCGCTTTCAAGTTTTTATACTGGCTGATTGGGACCTACAGTTTCACACCGGTTCCGAAAAGTATTTTCAGAACCTTTTTCATGACTAAATACTCGATAGTGTCGCCGTCACTAAGCGAGGTGATCGCTGTCGAAACAAATTTAAGGTGGTCAAGGCAGGCATCGAACCGACGATCTCGTGTACAATCGGCGCGCAACATTGTACCACCGACGCTCACATAAAAAAATCCAATGAATTTTCGAACTCACGGGGATGTGTAACCACCTTTGTTAGATTATACCCTACCTGTGCGTATTGATCGTAACACATCAATAAAGAAATGTTTAGCTCACTGATATAATTGTGTTTGTTTTGTCATAAATAGAGCGACGAGA
Source organism: Phaonia tiefii (assembly GCA_963931995.1). Taxonomy (NCBI): domain Eukaryota; kingdom Metazoa; phylum Arthropoda; class Insecta; order Diptera; family Muscidae; genus Phaonia; species Phaonia tiefii. The sequence goes on from OZ008371.1 coordinate 167,231,195, forward strand.
AAAGGTATTGAATAGTATAGAGAACTTATTGCACTCTTTTTCCGCTCTCAGGCAGAGAGTCATAAAGGAGCATAAATAAACAAATAATAATAACAAATAATAATAATAAACAAATAACAAAAAATAATAATAAATAAGAATAGTTCACTAAAAATTCACGATTTCGACAATATTGTTACAGGAAACCGTACAAAATGTATAAATGTTTCAAAAGCCATCAAAGTTTCACATCAATATTATGAATGGACGAAGATATGCCAAAAAGAGAATAATAAGTTTTCAATCATTCGCCAGAGTCACCAGTGCAGTACAATTCGTTCCATGAGTTCTCTATACTATTCAATACTCTTTGGCGACGACGACCTGCTTGTTTCTTCGCTGCCGCTACATCAATACCATCATACTTATTTTCAGGCAGAGGCTATTGTTGTACAACTACCACGTATGTGATGCTAATGCTGTGTGTTGTTTGCATGTGTTTACTTTGATAGATTGCCCTACCCGTGCCTATAGATGTTAACACTTCCAAAAATAAATTCTTTATGGATTAGATTGTATTCTGTCGGTCGTAATTTCAATATTGTGACCATATTTTGAGAGAGAAACATCCGATCAAGCCCAATAAGATCTCAATTTGGAACTGACTTTGTAAAATCTAGTTGTTAAATCCGTACAGTAGTTGGCAAAAAGTTGAATAAAAATCGTTTTACTTTCAACACGGAAAAAATCAGAAAAAATATTTAAAAAGTATTGCCAAAATTTGTTCATTAACGCTGAAAAATCTGTATTTTTTTGGTTATTTGGATGCGAATGTAACGTGTTTGTAGCTTGTTGCAAATATAGAGTAAAAAAAAAAAAAACCGTTTCCCATTACATCTCATGAGGGGATTGGGGAGAGCTTCTCACAACCAGTGAGCTGTGCGCTTTCTAAATTTTTCACTCACTGATTGGGACCTACAGTTTTTACACCGATTCCGAACGGTATTTTGAGAAGCCTTTTCATGGCTAAATACTCGATAGTGTCGCCGTCACTATGCGAGGTGACCGCCGCCGAAAGAAATTTTTTTTTTTTTTTTTAAGGTGGTCAGAGCGGGGATCGAACCCTGGATCTCATGTACAAGAGGGGCGCACACTACTCATTGCACCACGGACGGCCACCAAATATAGTGTACTTGTGTCCAAACACATTGTGTTTTCAATACAATATTATATATATGATTAATAGGTTGTAATATATGTATTTGTGACTCAAATGTGACTTTGTTGGTTGAAAACGGCTCAAAAAAAAACAGTAGATCTTCAATTCATGAAGGTGGTTCCTTAAGGTGGACCATATTTTTTATTTTCGATTTCCAAAAAAAAGTCCGGTGTTGTGTGAGGTTACGGTAACAAAAATTGACAAGTTTGTGAGAACGATATTGGGGAATAATGGAAAGAAAAACGATCTTAACTACTCAGGAGTCAATAATGATATATTGTAGGAAACGTTATTAGATTATTGAGCGATAGTTTTTAAATTTCATAATCGACAAAATCCAACCCGATGAAGTTTAAATATTTTAAACTTTCGTTTCTGGGGCATAAAATTTAAATTTCATCTCAAACTCTATAGTAACAAATTATTTGCGTACAAAACGCAAGAGTTCTAACTAACGAGGTACGACCAGTAACTGACAATGTTTTGTAGCACAGTGTATTGCAGGGTATTCGTTAACTGATTAAGCGGTTATAAGCCAAGTACATTGTATTAAGACAAAATGTATATAAACAACATATGAACTCAACTCAATATTATTGCTGGTTCTGTTTTCAATCTTAACTTCAATTTCAAGATTAAACTTTCAACAAACAAATCATGGAAAACCAAAATTTTTTGGAGGAAACGCCCATAACTTTCAGTATGGTTACTGCATACATTGATATACCTTGAAAGAGAGTTGTTTTTTTTTCAACCTTAACAAACACTTAGTTGAACAAATTTATTAAATTTAAAAGATTTAATAATTTCGATTTACTAAATTACAAAGATACAAAGTGAACTACTAAATGGTAAAGAAAATAAAAGCAATTTGCCATTACATTCCGTAAAGGAAGGGGGAAAATCTACTCACAATCAATGGGCTGTGTGATTTCTGGTTTTACACTGACTGATTGGGGCACAGGCGCACACCGGTAATGAACACTTCTTCCAGAGCCTTTACATGGATAAATTGTCGATTGTGCCCCCGTCACTAAGCCATATGAACGGCGTCCGAAGTAATGTAAGGTGGTCAGTGCAATGACCGAACCCACGTTCTCATGTGCAATAGGTAACATAAATCTTCAATTGATATTTGTTCTGAATATTGAATCATACACTCACAGAAAAATTAGGTTGAGGCACCAGAATTAGCCGTAACCGAATTTACAGATTGTCACAACCATACTAGAGGTCATCACAACCGAAACAAAGGTTGTCTCAGCCGAATTAGAGGTTGTCAGAATCATATTATAGGTTGTCACCGACAAATTAGAGGTTGTCACAGACAAATTGGAGGTTGTAACAACAGAATTTGAGGTTGTCACAACCGCACTAGAGGTTGTCACAGTCGAGGTAGAGGTTGCAAAAACCGAATTAGAGGATATCACAGCCGAATAAGAGGTTGTCACAGCCGAGTTAGAGGTTATCACAACCGAAGTTAAATAGTGTCACGACAGTATTTTGAAATTTTTTTCTATTAATTTAGTGTTGATTTATTTTCCATAGGTTCCATAATTTTTCTCATCAATATTTACAAACAGGGGAAATAACTCATATGTGGTAATCTCTACTTACTTACTTATACGATCTCGAACATCCCCGGGAGGTGAGTGACCTTACAAAATCAAGATACCATATTTCGGCAATAAGTTCGATCTTTTGTTGACAATGCCAAGTGTACGCAGGGATTTGACCAGCGGAGTCTTGGTCCTCCTATTTTCGATGTGTTAACATCTATCGGCACGGTTAGGGCAATCTATCAAAGTGTACACACGCAAACAGCAGACAGCCTTGGCATTACATACGTGGTTGTTGTACAACAATAGTCTCTGCCTGAAAGTAAGTATGATGGTATTAATATAGCGGCAGCGAACAAACAAACAGGTCGTCGTCGCCAAAGAGTATTGAATACAATAGAAAATTCACGGAACGAATTGTATTAGCCTAAAGCACAGGCGACATCTGGCGAATGCTTCTAAACGTATTACTCTCTTTTTATCATAACTTGGTCCATTCATAATTTTGATGTGAAATATTGATGCCTTTTGAAACATTTATGTCTTTTGTATTGTTTTATGTAATAACATTGTCGAAATGGTGCATTTATATTGAAATATTATATAACGAGAATAAAACTCGTTTATGCTCTTTTACTCAGACTCTCTACATGATAGCGGAAAAACAGTGCAATAAGTTGTCTATAATATTCAATATTTTTTGTCGTCGCTCTGTTTGTGAAAAAACAAAAACAAATTTCAGTGATCTAAATATTGCGTTATTTATTTTAACAATATTACATCTTATGTTAAAGCAAATTTAAGAAATAATAAAGTGCAATAGTAAGAGGGCCTTCAGCACAATAACTATTACTTTTTTATTGTCCAATGTAACATTTACTAATGTGTTCATAGAAATCGAACAGGTACCATGTTACAAAAAGGTGTTAACACATTGTCCGTGAGTTCGAACACTCATTGGTTTTTTTTATTACACATTCAAGTCGGGATGAGACACTAAAATGCGGGACAATTTCGTAAAATCGGGACAATCCCGTCAAAAGCGTGATGATTGGCCGGGTTACATATAGAAGACATTGCATTTAGAACAATAGGAACATTGCTAGTGTCGCGCGTCCTCAGACATACACCATACCAGCTGTTTTTTTCTGATAGATTTGTTTTATGTTCCGCGGAATCAGTAAGACTGAAAACTCACCAGATCAGTCATAACGTTGTTGATTCAGAACTGAAGAAAATGCATTGAAAATGTATTTAAATTGTTTAGTGTGTGTTGGCGCATACACAAAATCTGTATTTTTTCGTGTTAAGTGCAACTATAACATGTTTGTATCTTGTCGCAAATACAGAATATTTGTGCCCAAATAGATTATGTTTCTATTCAATATTACATGTTGAGGACACAATGATTAACAGTTTTTAAATATATGTTTTAGTGACTCAAATGTGGCGTTGTTTATTGAAAACAGCTGAAAACAAACACATGACAGGCAACAACGACACAAATTAGCAGCAGAGTTGCAATTCATGAAATAGTGCTTGCAAACATATGCGCGGTTAATGCAATATGTTGCTCGACCCGTTTTTCTCAGCTTGTAAGAATCAATGAATTGTGGTTTCATGAATCACAATTAAACGTCTTGACTGAGCCAATGTGCCTTCAGTCTCAAGGAGTGGAAGGTCGTTAAAAGGAAAGTTGATCTAAAGCATATGATGTTGGCAACAGGCTGTATACGATTTTCCTGGAATGGAACGGATTTATTTCTCGTTTAATGCATATATTTTTGGCGAATTATTACTGACTATTTCCGTGGAATTCAAAGCTTTATAACATTTAAATATGTTAAAGTTAAAATGTAAAAGTTTATAGTTTGATCAAAATACATCAAACTATATTACACAAAAGAGTAAATAATTCTGCTCCATACAAGGGTTTTCCAAATTGCATGATCCAGCTCCTAAGATACTTTCAATTGTTGCGTCCAAATCGAGGAAAAGAATTTAAAAAAATATCAAAACAATCAAATCCGGCGTCAGGAGACACCCGATTGGAACGAAGTTCCCTTCGCTATATATTATGTTCTAGTTAGTTCCAACACGCCTAAGGCGCCTGTTGAAAAATACGATCATTGAAATGGATCTTTAAGAACAGATACTTTTTGTAAAATGATAAACTTTTTTTAAGAAAAAATTTTTTTATAGAATGTATTTTTTTTTAATATTTTTTAAAGGTCCTTTTTGTAAGAATATGCATTATATTTTCCCGAAAACGTCCTTTTTAAAGAGAGGTACTTCTTTTATAAAAAGCTAAAGTTTTTTTTATAAATTTACTATTTTAAAGAAGAAGTACTTTCTGCAAGAAAATCCACAAGAGAATGATTTTTTTACAAAAAAATACTTTTTAAGAACAAGTACTTTATAAAGAAGTGAACTCTTTTTAAGGAAACGTTATTTTTTAAGAAAGTATACTTATTTTCAGAAAGGCTACTTAACTCATGAAAAGAAAAGTATTATTTTATTTTTAAGAAAAGGTACTTTTACGAAAAGAGAATTTTTGTGAGAAAAGGCTTTTTTGGAGAGAAGGTATTTTTTTTGAGGAAAATGCCTTTTTTAAGAATTGAAGAAGAAGAATTTAGAATTGGCCTTTTTCAAGAATAAGTAAATTTTTAAGAGTAGGTACTTATCTCAAGAAAAGTTATTTTATTTCACAAAAAAATGTACTCTTTAACGAATAGTAGATTTTTTAAGAAAAGGCAATTTTTTATAAGAAAATATACCTTTTTACGAAAAGGTAATTATTTAAAAAAAACAAAAATTTTTTACTGAAAGGTACTTTTTGTAAGAAAATTTACTATTTGTAACCAAATGTACCTCTTTAGGATAAGGTATTTTTTTTAAGAAAATGTAGTTTGTTTAAGAATATGAATAGGTTTTTTTTTTTGGAGAAAATTTACTGCTTTTAGGAAAAGGCACTTATTTCAGGAAATGTTCTTTTTTTAAACTTCTTTCACTTTGGCTTTTCTAAATTTACTTTTTGTTGGGTTCAAAACTAAACTATTTACTAAATATTGGCTACAGGCCATTAAACAAGAAATTCCCAACATATATGAGATATCTAGTTAATTTCTTTGTCTGTGATCCAAGCCGTTAGTCTAGACACAAACCATAGCAAAAGTAAATAATATAGTTGATAATAGTGGGTTGTAACATAATAGTGTTAAAACAAAAGTTGTTTAATTTTGTTTCATTTAGCCCCCATCCCGCAACGTGCGATAAGGAACTTCGTTCCAAACCCCAATGGTAAGAGGTGTTTTAATAACGGTTTAGTTCACAGGGGGTGTACCCTAGAGTCGTAATATTTTCGGAATCACCATAAAATATATTAAAGTTGATTTCAGTTGGGTAGCCATTTTTACCTTTTCGGATTAGTTCTAAAAAATATTTCAACGCTTATATATAATTTTATAATTCTTATAATACTAATGTCCCGCATTTATTCTAAAGCTATCGGCACTTCGCTTATGCTGCTTATGATGACCCTTCTTCTTTTGTCCAGCATTTATTCTAAAGCTATCGGCATTTCGCTTATGCTGCTTATTATGACCTTTCTTCTTTTTTCTTTGTTTTCGTTTCTTTGCTTTGCCAATTTTTTTAACGACAGCCTCAAATCCCTTGTCCTTATCAGCGGTATAGTGTACAAGACGTGTAGTTCCATCAGCCTCTTTAAAAGAATATCCACCTGTAAAAATCGATAAAACATGCAAATACTCATTTAGCTTTTATATGCCAACGATATATGGAGAAAACATACCTTTGACTTTGTCACCATCTCTGGACTCCCATTGTTTCTTAATATCTCCCGTTTTGGGATCTTTAACGCCATAGCTATAGCTATATTTTGCAATGCCATTGTGATCCTTATGCGACTTGGTAGTGTGTTTCTCATGATGCTTGTGATTCATGTCATGCAAATCCGGATATCCTTGGTAATGCTCATGGCCTGCGGGATGTGGACTATGCTCATGTTTTGTCACAATTGTATAACTAACAGCTGGTTCTTTCTTCTTTTCCTTATGTCCTGGAAAAGGATGTACCGGCAATATAAATACATTTAAAACGATTAGAAAAACGGCAGCGAATAGATTAAACATTATGTCTCTATTCCTCATATGTCTAATTGTTTTAATAACTAACGATTTTTGAATACTTTAGTTACTTATATACACTTGGCTTAAAGTGTTTGAAGTCATGTTGTAACTTTACTGTTGAAGTGTGTACGACATGTAATTTCAAAAAATAGTTGAAATTCATGTTGTAATACTCGTAGTAATTGTAGTTGCTTACAATAACTAAGGCAACTTGTGTTGAATAGACTCTTGAAAATTATAGGGCGTTTGTCTAAATCATTTGAGTTGTTTTGAGGGCAGAAATAACCAAATTTCATCTTTATGTTTAAATATTTATTGAACATCACTGTTTTTTTCCAGAAATCGTGTTGATGCATTTTAAAGTAAGAAAAAAATTACAATTACGAATTTAAATTAGCAGACTGGAGCAAACTTGGGAAGAATTAAACCTTAGCTTGATTATCATTTTATCTCCGCATAATCTAGTTGCTAGTTATGGACTACAGTTTTACACCGGGCACGAAAAGAGTTCTCTTTAAGGATAATTTTCTTCGCAATTGTATAACCTTGACTGAGAGAAGTTATCTTGTGACGTGGAAATCAAATGTGCCCCACCTCTAAATCTGTTTGAATACGTTTAGTGCTATAGAGTAAAGTTGAGTTAATATCTTGAAAGCCAAACCAAAGTCCATCGAAAGATACCTTCCTTCTATTTAGGTCGAAGCGAAAGTTTTTGAATAGAGCTACAGAGTGATTTGCAAATACAAAGTGATCACTTTCTTAATTACTTCTACGAGAGGGTAAAAAATATTGATTCTCATTACGTCCCATAAAGGGACTCGGGAGAACTTCGCACAATCAGCGAGCTATGAGCTTTCTACTTTTGCACTCACTGATTGTTACCCACAGATTGACACTGATTTCAAATGATGGCTAACTACTCGATAGTGTCGCCCTTTTAAGCGGCGAGAACGTTGCATAGTGATTCACAATCCATTTCATCGGTCAAAATGTATTATATTTTGATGTAGTAAACATTTATAACTCTTCTGCATTTCTTGCAAATGTACCCTTCCTATGATCCTTGGGTCAATTTGACCCAATATCATAATTTGTTAAAAAAAAACTCGACATTTTTGGGAGAAATTTTTTATTCTATTTTTTACCACAACATAACTACTTATATATAACAAAATACGGAAAAGAAATATAGAGAATCAATTGATAACTAACTCACTATATATGACTGTATAGAGATATTTATCATAATTATCATTTCATTTCGTGGAATAAAATTAGAATCATAAGTTATTTTTTTCTGTATATTTACTGGCGGAAGTGTTCTGATCCGGTTATTTGCAGAGGATTCACTCTGAGAAGAATGCGCGGCTTGAATATGTTTTACAACTTTAATGGGCGAATAACAATGTCACACAATCTCTATACTAAATTTATTGTTTTATGGTATTACCTGCAGTTCCAGCAGATAAATCCTGCACATGAAGGATATATGAAGACTTCAAGCGGGATTCATATGTCGTACGTATATGTCGGTTCATATGTCGTACAATAAAATCTATGTTTTGCCAGCTAGTTATTTGAATAACTAATTTTTTTTATTTGGAAAGAAATAAAATTTAGGTGTTACAACCATCATATAATATTTTTGGTACGCCGGAGGATGTTTGTTAAAATTTGATTTTCTTGAGCCTACCAGCTTGAAGCAGTGGTTCGTATTGCCAAAGAGCACCTTGATGTTTTGATAAATACGAAATGGGGTTGCAGCGTTCTCTGTTGATTTGATCTTCTAGAATCACGCCTTCAATACTTTAGCTTGACGATGAATATTGATCATTCCCATCATCATCATCTGATAAAAAAAATCACAGAAAATTTTAACTAAACTGTGTCCATCGAGTGGCTCTACTCAGTGGACGAATACATTCTAATTTTGGCGACCAACTATCATTTTACTAAGAACAACAATGACTATCTGAGTTGCATTTTGTTAAAATAGACATGTTCATATTAGAATTGTAGAGAATAATCAACACTTGACTAATGATGACTGAGCCTAAAAAACATAGTTAGACACTCGTTGGGCATTACAAAAAAAAAGGAAACTAACTGTAGCAGATGTGTATACGAGTATAGAGTGTATACGAGTTAGACCGACACACATTGTATGGTGGGGAAAAAAAGTGTTTTCTGTCCACCCCTCAAAATTTGCCTTGGAGTGGTTTCTGCTGATTCCCAAAACAGTACGTGTCTAGCATTAAGATCCCGTCAGCTGGACCGTTTTTAAAAAAGTTATTTTCCTTAGTTTTGCAAAGAAATGTGTAGTACTATAGCTAAAGACAATGTATACAATATTAGTATCATATGAAAAGGGGTTTCCATGGCGCATCCCATGGTATATAAAACTTGTCAAAAATGTCCTGACACATTCTTTTTTCAGGGATATACACAAAAAAGGGCATTTTAAATATTTATTTCTGAGTGTTTTCTGTTTTAAATGTAAGATTGTAGTAATCCTAAATATTTGTCATGCACCAGAGCCGCGCGCTTGCCACTGCACCAGCGGTGGCCACGATTTTTTTGTGTCTAAACGCGAGTGACTATTTTTTCCTCAAAACCTTAAGTAAGTACCCAGCCTAATAAGTGATATAGTTCTCTCTCTCGTTGTGGTATTTTGTGTACTAATCGGAGTTCATTTGCCGGACTAATTTCCCAAACACCCTTACAACACAACATATAGCATATACAGTGGCGAACAAAATTGTAACACTTTTGGAACACAGTTTAGAAATAAATTTGTATATTTTTAATTTATATCTTGTAAATAAAAACATAATCAATTTTATAACTTCCTTTAAGGCTATAAGAGACCATATTTTCTCCGGTTAGTGAAAACAATGTAAATACCGCGGGTGGGATTCGAACTCAAATTCACTGGACGATCGTTTCGAGGTTTGTGTAGCATCATCTTCAGCAGCCCGTTTTTTTTTATGTTGATATATAAAAAATTAATAGACAATATTGTAAAGGTATAACCAAAAAATGGTGTCCCATAACATCCCATGAATGCATTGGGGAGAGCTTCTCACAGTCAGTGAGATGTGAGCTTTCTAGTTTTACATTCACTGATTGGGACCTAAAATTTTACACCGGTTCCGAACGGTATTTTCAGAAACATTTTCATGGCTAAGTACTCGATAGTGTCGCCGTCACGATGCGAGGTGACCGCCGCCAAAAGAAATTTTAAGGTGGTCTGAGCAGGGATCGAACCCAGGATCTCATGTACAAGAGGCGCAGCATCTCATGTACAAGAGTCGCACACACTACCATAGTACCACCGACGGCCAGGTACACAAATGTTAAAATTTTGCACTCTGGTTTTATATTAACCTGTGGCCGCCGCTGGTGCAATGTTTGATGTGGGCGATTCTTGTACATGAGATCCTGGGTCCGATCCATGCTCTGGCCACCTTAAATTACACTATCGAGTATTTACCCATGAAAACACTTCTCAAAATATCATTCGGAACTGGTGTAAAACTGTAGGTCCAAATCAGTGTGTACAAAACTAGAAAGCGCACAGCTCACTAGTTGTATGAAGGTCTCCCCAAGTCCTTCATGGGATGGGATGTAAAGGGAAAGGATTTTTGATGTGTTAACATCTATAGCGGCGTATAGGGACTAAATCTATCAAAGTCAACACATGCAAACAACACACAGACAGGTTTTCTGCAGCTGCTAAAACCAGATTTTATGCTGCTGCTAAAACCAGATTTTCTGCGACTGCGAAAGAGAATAATGACGTGTTAAACAAAAATGAGCGAGCAAGAGAGCAAACGAAATTGTGTCTATAGCGTATGTATTAACATAATAATGTATGTATGTACATGTGTCTGTTGCTGTTGTTGAATGGAGATATAAAGCATAGCCACCCAAAATTTCATTTGCAAGCCCATGGGTTTGCGCCGTCGACGTTATGGTGACACACTAATACGTCAGCTACTTCGTACAAAGTATGTGTGATGTTGTGTGTTTGGCTGTTTCATTGCTGTTGATATGGCAAACATGTGGTTATGTGACACACGTATACGTCAGCTACTTCGGACAAAGTATGTGTGATGTTTGGTTGTTTCGTTGTTGTTGCTATGTCCAAACAAAGCGAGTCATTTGATGTTCAGCATTGCCCGGTGTATACAAATAAATTCAAGCTTACTATTAATACTTCATTAGAGTCTCCAACTACTATCGAAGGAAGTACAATTGACGCTGTTTTCTCACGATATTTAGATAGGATAGAATCTAAAGTTTATGTCTCATATTTCAGCTATCACAGACCAATATTATCTGTGTTGAAAACTTAACATTTATAAATTATAAAAATAAAGAAATAAAATTTAATTCAATAAACTATTATTTTTTATTTTCCAACGTAACATTTACTAATGTGTTCATAGAAATCGAACAGGTACCGTGTAGCAAAAAGGCGTTAACACATCATCCGTGAGTTCGAACACTCATTGATTTTTTTTTGTATCTACCTATTTTATTTATTTTCTGATTCAATATTTTGTTCAGTAGTCTTTGGCTTTGGCTTTACCGTCATTCTTCTACTCTATCGCACAGCTCGTTTATGCCTTTTGAAGCATCGGGAAAACTTCAAAAGTTTTCGTTCGGGTTGAAGTCCGATGACTGTCCTGGCCATTTCAAGTTGTAAATTGTTGACGGTTTATCAAGTTTTTAACGATTTTGACCGAATGTTTTTGGTCCTTGTCAGGCTGAAAAATCCTTTTTTCAGTGGCGAGATCCGTTTTTTTTCTATAGCACCTGGTAAATAATTTTGCAGAATTGAAACATATTGTTTTTGCTTCATAATACCTTCAATTTTAGCCAGGGGATCCACTCCATTCTTCGAAATACATCCCCATACCATTATGGATCAACCACCAAGTTTCATAGTTTGTGTTAATGCATTCGGGGTAGTAGTATTTTGGTGTCTGGTGCAGTAGAAAGCACGGCCATCGGACTCAAATCTATTGATTTTAGTCTCATGAGACCATATAACGTTAAACATGTAATTTGATACTTTACCTTCTTCCATTCAGAGTCAGTCCATTTTTTGTAGACCTGGGGGAATTCATTAGAAATATATAAATGGTTTCCCATGTCGTGCCATGAATGTACTGGGGAGAGCTTCTCACAACCAGTGAGCTGTGCGCTTTCTAGTTTTTTATAGTCAATGATTGGGACCTACAGAAGCATTTTCATGGCTAAGTACTCGATAGTGTCGCCATCACTAACCATTGCACCAACGTCGGCCGCAAGACGAATTTTTTTGTGATAAAAATGGGTTCCTTTTCTTCTCTGCAGCCTTAACACCCAATCTTTTCAGACACTGGAGTTTCTATTTAGTGCCACAGCTGGGGTAATTCCATTATCATTTCCCACTAATTTTGCCAAATGCCGACAAGTGCGGTCTTCAATCCGTAGGGGGTGTTCAGGAGCAGTAGAAGTTTTAATATTTTACTTCCGTCTTTTGCTCTGGAACGTCATATGAGTTACATTAACTTTTTTCCAACGTTCTGAGCAGAATTTTTACCTTTTAATAATTGCATGATTTCAACTACTTTAGATCCATTTCATTTTTGATCAGCACATGGACAATAATCAGCATTTGAAAATAAATAAGAGTAAATTTATGAGCTACGCGATGGTTAGATTTGAGTTTCTGGATCTTTAAAGAGTTGAAGAGAGTGCAATATTGTAACATTGAAGAGAGTGTGAAATTGTAACGTTGGGGTTTGTTTATATATTACGCTCTGTCCAACATAATGTAAAATGTTGTATATTTAAGCGATAATTATAAAAGAGACTATATTAAAATAAAAGTCAATAAATTGTTTTAGTTCTAAGGTTAAACGCTGCTAAAAGTTAAAGTTTTAAAATTCCATTATGGGAAACCTGTTATAGTTTTGCTCGTCACTGTAAATCTAATTGCTGCCGTTGACTTGCATACAGCTGGTACTGAAGTTCATCAAATGGCAAACATTAGCACTATCAAAATAATTTTATACCTGAATTCGAACAAAATTCGCCACAATAATAGCGGTTGACCAATTTTAGAAAGAAAAAAACATAATACTGATGCCAATGTTTGCCATTTGATGAATTTGAGTACAGCCTGTATGCAATTCAACGGCAGTAATTCGATTTATATGCTAAATGTTTGGGACATAACTCCGACAAATTAGCTTCGTAGGAACAACTCATATCTGCCATATTAAAGACACCCAATCACTCTTTTTAATAATGAAAAATTGGTTGAAATATCTTTCAAACTGAATGAGATACAGCTCAAGAAATTTTAAAAACGGGAGCAACATTTTTCGATTTTTAAAATTCGAAGAAAGTGAATATCATCCTTCAAAGGCGTATGAGTTTTGAAGGAATACCAAGCTGCATAGAGTTTCTCCCGTATCGAACTATCGAAGGCCGCCTTATAATCGATAAACAGATTATAGATGTCGATTTGTTCTTCGTGTGTCTTCTCCATGATTTGGCGTAGCGTGAACATCTGGTCAGTTGTCGATTTTCAATGCCTAAAGCCGCACTGGTATGGTCCAATCAGGTCAGCGATAATTGGTTGTAATTGGCACATTATACTTGATAGAACCTTATATGCTATGGATAAAAGTCTTACTCCACGGCAGTTGGCACAGAGACTCGGGTCACCTTTTTTAAATATGGGACATAGTACACTGAGACTCCAACGCCGGGCATGAATTCATCTAACCAAAGTTTGCTAATGGGCTGATGCATGAGCCTTATCAGCTCATTGCCTCCAGCCTTAAACAGCTCCGCCGGTAATCTATCGGCTCCTGCGGCTTTGTTGTTCTTAAGCCGGGCAATAGCTGTTCTGACCTCGTCTTGGTTAGGAGAGGGACAATCGACATTGTCGTCCATATTGTGATCGATTGTCCCATTGTCATTGGATATCTCAGGTACTAGTAGCGCGGAGAAATCCTCTCTCCATATTTCCAATATGATCTGCACATCTGCGAGGAGATTTCCGTCCTTGTCTTTACAGAAGGGAGGCCCTGAACCACGTCTACTAGTTCCGTTTTTGACTTTTTGGTAGAATTTTCGGGCTTCGTTCTTCCTTCTGAGTGTCTCAATTTTCTCACTGACTTTTTGGCCCGAATTGGAAAACATGGACTTGAACGACATGTGGTTTCAACAGGACGGTGCCACAAGCCACACGTTTCAATTGATTTATTGAAGAGTAAGTTTGGTGAGCGTGTTATACCTAGAAATGGACCAGTCAATTGGCTGCCTTTTTCGTACGATTTAACGCCTCTAGGCTTTTTTCTTTGAGGGTACGCCAAATTATTGGTCTATGCCAACAAGCCGACGACGTTGGTAGAACATTGAACGCGAAATAGCGGCCGTTCCGGCCGAAATATGTGATCGAGTCATTGAAAATTGGGTCCAACGAATCGACCGTTGCCAACGTGCCCGCGGTGGCCATATGAACGAAGTCGAGTTCCATTCATAAATGTTTTGATTGTATTTCAAGTCGATCATAAAGTTTTGAAAATATTTCAAATGGTTTGTCAAGTCCTTATTGGAAAACCCTTTAGTTCAAACGATGGAAGTCGGTTCTCAACCACTGTTCGTCTCCTAAAGAAATGCGAAGTGATCAGAACAGGTACAAATCCGTAAAAAAGACGATAGTTTTTGACATAAAATATATTGAAGGAACCACGAATATTTTTGCAAGCATTGTTTTCATGATTTGAAGATCAGCTGCTTTATTGCTCCTTTGGTGCCTGTCACGTTTTTGATTTCAGCAGATTTCAACAATCAAAGCCACATTTGGATCACAAGAACGTATGCACCTTTTAACCATTGTGTCTCCAACATCTAATATTGAATAGCAGACACAATGTGTTTAGACACCAGGAGCAGATATATTTGCGACAAGTTACAAACGCGTCACATTTCCATCTAAACAACAACAAAATACAGATTATTCAGCGTCAATTGACATCTACGACGATGAAACTAATTCTATCATATTCTTTCATTGTGAAATGATCAATGAACAGGAGGAGAATATTCATCTTAGTGTCAGTTTCCCCCAATTTTAATTAATCGTAAACAATTTCGGTATAGGGGTTTCATTCAAAAACTCGTATCTTCTATTCATTAATCTAATTCGAATTTGTTTAATTAATTATTTACTATGTTATAATATATAATTGTTCTAATATTAAAATTTGCTAAAACACCAGCATTCTCTAAGGCTCGAGTGCATTCAAAAAGGGCCTAGTAACCGTCGTCGTTACACTCGTTAGTCTCATGCCTAATCTTGTGAACAGAGGTATCGGCGACACCACCTTTACTGTAGGCCGGATAGTGTACAATACGCTCGGTGGTCTTGGTCGTCTTGAGCGGAAGGCTGCCTGAAACAAATGGGTGTATTATCAATAGAGTATTACTTTCACCAAATTACTTGTTTGAAAATTTCCCTTACCATTGTTCTTACGATATTTTGCTTTCGATTGTTGTCTCTTCCTCCTTTGTTCAGCCTTGCGATCCTTTACCTCATAAGTGAAAATATATTGGGCTTTTGTAGGTTCCTTATACATGTCTTTATTGCGTTGATTGTGATGTTTAAAGTAGTCAATGTGGCCATGATTGAGACTATCAAGTACATCATCGGGTTCTTCCAGACTCTCTTGACTATCGTTGTAATCCTCCTGATGCTGTTCATAGTCATGGTCGTCGTCATCGTACCGTGCATTAGCCGATACAACTAAACTTACAATTGCCCACAATATAGCAATGACTTTGATCGTTCTCATATTGAGGATGATTGTTTTTGCTGGGATATTAACAAATTTTGTTGTGAAGCCTTCAAATGTTGTGTAGCAACAGACAACCAGTCGAAATGTTACATGAATATTTATATAATAATAATTATCTGGGGTTGCACATGATTGCAACCAGGGAATTTCATTGTATCTGTTTCGTAATCTGTAGAAGCAACTATTGTTATAGAAATATTTAACTAGAGGGGCGTTACATTGTTTGCTTTAGTTTTGACCTATTTTGCTTAATGCAAATATTTTAAAATTTAAGTATAATACTTATGACCAAGTGACCTGTTAGCATTTTGGGACAACAGGTAATTTTGAAAATTTCGTGACCTTTTGTTTGTCAAAAGTTCACTTTAGGAATGATCATAAGCGATTTCTTTGAAAATCTCTCAAGTATTTACGTCACTATTTCCATTTTTTTGTCTTCCGTCGGATGGTATCTGAAGTGAAAAGGTCCCTGGTTGAGCAATCCCAACATCATGTTAACACCGTATAAAGTAGCAAGGCAACATCCAACACAGTTTCTATAGGCCGTATTCATAACACAGTACGACAAAATCAAATTTTTTTGATTACACATGAGAAATGTTAACAGAATATAAAAATAGGCTAAAAATAACGAAATACGTGTCTCGGCGATTTGCTGTAGCACGTCAGAATTTTGAGAAAATAGATTTTTAAGCATCGAAGGACCGTGGAGGTTCACTTGTAATGTAATACTATTATAAAAAGTTCTATAAAAACAGAATCGGTCAACCGCTTTTAATGCTTGAGCCAGTTTTGGAAAGAGAATTAAATTTGGATTTTTTTTTATTAAAAACGTAAAGTATTGTGTTAACATTTCTCATGTGTATCAACCAATGTCGTGCTGTGTAATAAATCACTGAAATAGCTCCATAGAACTCTCTAGTTGTTCGACGTTGTAGCATTTATTAAAGGTTGTATAATACCGTATTACAACTATTTCACAGATGGCAGGTTATTTAATGTCCCCAGCAATATATTGCAGGAAACATGCACATGTTTGCAAGCGTTGTTTTCATAAATTAAAGATCTAGTTTCTTTGTTGCCTGTTTCGCTTTTGTATTTAACGGATTGGAACACATAAAGCCACATGTGGGTCACAAACACATATGTAATTAACTATTAATCATTGTGTCTCAAACATATTACATTGAATAGCAAACACGGTGCGTTTGGGCATAAGATAGAATATTTGCGACAAGCTGCAAACACGTTATATTTGCATCCAAACAGCCAAACAAAGACAGATGTTATTGTGACCCACATGTGGCTCATTATGATTTCCGTGGGGAATGGGTAGCGACCGTTTACCCATTCCCACAGGGTATGGGGAAAATAATGGGTAGATACCCGCGACAGTGGGGAATTACCCATCACGACTACCCATTACGCTCAGAGTAATGGGGAAAATAATGGATAGTTACCCACGACTATGGCGAATTACCCATCACGATTGACCATTACCCACAAGGTAATAGGGAAAATGGGCAATTACCCATTACCCTCAGGGAGATGGGCAAAATAGTTGGTAGTTACCCACGGCGAAGGGTAATGGGTTAACCAACCCATACATTTTAGATCGAAAATATCAAAAAAAATTTATATCTCGGAAACGGAGCGTCCAATCGAAAAAATAACTAATTTTTGCACGTTTCTAAAGATTTTCATAAAAAGGTAAAATTCGTATGGAAGAATTTTTTTGGCTATATCTCGGTAACGGAGCGGAATCGAAAAATAACAAAATTATTACCTCCATAGGAGGCTTTTATTATTTTAACAATAAAAGATAACAAAAAGTCCAAAATAAATTCAAATTTCACAGTTCTGAACCAAAACGACTTGATAAATTTCAAGTCAACAGTTCTAAGAACTCCACCTGGTGCAAGTCAATCAATGTCAAAGATCTCTCTATCGCACCGCCTTGGTAACGAAGAGTGCGAAATTAACCCACAGGTGAGATATATGACAGCTCTAGGTAAAAGATTACTCCATAATAGCGAAGGGTATGCGTGTGTGTGTCTATGTAAAGGGTGGGCGATGTATAATTTGTAACTTTAATTTTTGTCATGGGGGTATCATAGGTTCAGATTTCTTCGAAAATGAGTAAAGATCCGCCGTTACCGGCAATGACGAGCGATACCGTGTCCTACTCAGCGATTTTTTGTTGCCAAAAGTTGAAGCAGCGCAAGGGGTTCCATGACACCGCTGATCGACAATGAAGTTGGAAATTGACAGAAGCAGACTAGATAGGCGAGGGAACAATAGGCAACCAGAAGCCAACCATGCAGCAAACGATGTTTAACTTGTGTTGATTGATACTAATGGGACCTAAATTATGATTTATGTTGGTTGTATCGAACGAAAATACGCATTCCCTTTTATTTCTATCCGTTTTATTTCCAACCAAAGAGAAACATATAACAGCAAGTCGAACTCGATGAAATGACCTATTACCTAGTCGTCATCGAGAAAATGTAAAGAGAGAGTTGTCGAATTTTAGCTATTGCTTTATGAGACCAACCATTCGAACATGTTCTGAAAAATTTGGTAGATTGAATTATGTACTGTAAAATCCATTTGTACAATGTAGTGCTTTTTCATACATCACAATGAAGGGTCTTACCAATAAAATCATAAGTGTACCAAAATATCTTAATTATTTATTTGTTTGTTTGAAACTAAATTGAATTCTAAATTTTACATGGCCTACCCTCCATAAACTTATTTGCCCTTCAAGAGGGAGAGAATCAATTTGTAAGAATTATCACTTTTAGGAATAGAGTACAAATATATAGAAAAAAAGTGTCTCTCATCTGACGTTTCATTTCACACCCTTCATGTTGAGGTTGGTGTGACAGGGAGATGTTCGACTTATAGCAGGTGGAGTTACAAGAACTGTAACAATAAAATATATTTTCAACTTTTTTGTTATCTTTTGTGGTTAGTATACACTTATGTTGCATTTAAGACAACTATTTTAATAACAGTTTTTGTTTTCTCAAATAGTTTTGTTTTCTTGTTGAATGTTTTGTTCTAATGCCTCTATCTGCAGTTATTAAATCAGTTATTTTCATGGCATTAGATGCCATAACGGGATTGGAGAGAGTTTCTCACAAACAGTGAGCTGTGCGCTGTTTCCAGATATACACTTACTGAATGGGACCCAAAATTTTACACCGGTTCCGAACGGGCTTTTGAGAAGATTTTGCATGGGTAAGTACTTGATAGTGTCGCCATCACTAAGCGAGATGACCGTCGTCGAAAGAAATGTAGGGAGGTCAGAGAAGGGATCGGACCCATGTTCTCACGCACAGAAGCCGCCAACACTACCATTGCACCACTGATGGCCATGATGCCATCAGACACCAATGAAATATGATAACGACCTTCGGCACGCGACTCAATGGCCTGGGAGTACCCTTAGTGAAACAACTCGACTGACTAGCCTAATTGCAGGCACAGATGCGAGTCTTTAAAGTATCAATTCTTGGAATAAGAGATGGTGTGGTGTGGGAAGACAATGACGCTAGAAATTGCTGTGGGGTTTATCATGAGCAAGGAAATACATAAATGTCTTAATTCGTCGACCCCGGTATCTGATCGAATTGTAACTGCCGGATTTTACCTCAGTGCTGGACGTTTCGTCACCATAGTACAATGTTATGCCCCAGCCGAAGATACTGACGACCACAAAAGAGATGAATTTTAATATCAACTTACTGCGACAATCCATAAAATACCAAATAGGGATATACTTATTGTGCCAGCAGATTTAACCCCAAAAAATAGGCAGCGATAACTCGGGTTTAACTCATGTAATGGGCACGCTGAAAAATATCGGCCCCAGAAACATATTGCAGGAACCATGTACATGTTTGCAAGCATTGTTTTCGTGCATTGAAGATCTGATGCTCTTTGTTTCTTTCAGTTTTCAACTAACAAAGCCACATTTGGGTCACAAATATATATCGTATTGTAACCTATTAATAATTGTGTCCGAAATATTTTATACTGAATAGCAAATACAATGTGTTTGGACACAAGTGTACTATATTACTTGTGACCAAGTTGTTTTTACGTTTGCTGTTGGTCGTTAAACCTAGACAAAGTACTGGCAAGTAATAGCAGACATCTTCAGCGTCACTTCAGTGGCTGCCAACGGCATTTGAATCAAAATCGGATAATCTATACAGACCCGCGGAAGATATAAAATTGTATTGTTATTAATGAAACACTATTTATACAAAACTTACCCGTAAAATTCTCACCATTTTGAATTTTCGATTGCTGGATCTCATTTTTGCGGGGGCTTGCGATCCTTTATTTCATAAGGGAAATCTTATTGGGTGTAACAAGACATGGAGAGCTTTAATTAAACTGTTTATAGTAGTCAGTGTGACCATGATCTGGTATATTAAGAATATCCAATATATAACCGGGTTCTTCTAAACTCTCTCGAATATGGTAGTAATCATCCTGATGGTGATTATAATCATGATAGTCTTCATCGTATTGTGGGTATACGGATACTACTGAACTCAATGTATCCAACAATATGGCAATGGCTTTTTTCGTTCGCATGTTGATGATAACTGTTTTCTTGCCGCTATTTTAAAAAATTTTGTTGTGAAGTATTCGAATGTTGTATGCAACCAGTCGAAAGTTTAGTTGAAAATCTATAAAATAATTACACAGTTGCTACCGACACTTGGCTAATCCGAAATGGAAAGTACAATCAAAGGTGAGTAAATAACCTGTTGGGTTTGGTAAAATTAGCCACCCAGCGAGTTTTCTTGCGATTTGAAAGTCAAGTGGGAAATTATGGTTTTCAAAATCTAAGACAGCAGTTTATGTTCAGTAACTCGTAAACGTTGTATAGCAGACATTAATACGAACCTAAAAGTCCAAAGCCGGAATTTTGCCAAACACATAGGGACAATTCTTCTTGTAAGGGGTTTTGCGTACTAGGGCTTATAAAATATATTATTTTTTTAAAAATCTGTAAATAATTTATAATCGTTGTCTACAGTATCACACAGTCAGTAGCAATAACGCACATTGGAGTTCAGTAAACAAATTGTTAGAACAAATATTTTCAAAACTCTCATAGCTGGCTAAGGTTTTTGAGCTCTGAGTTTTAATTATAATATTCGCCCATCAGCTCTTGAGGGTTCGTGATAGATTTATTCAACCAACAGTAGTATTAAACGTAAGATATCATATCTTTAGATACCGTACCGTATTACAGTCAACAACAATATTATATTTAGTTCTATCAAAGAAAGCAAATCTTTATCAGAGTTTATGATCAATCTTTAAAATATATACGCTTGATCTTAGCTGATCAGTTCTAAACTCACAAGGTACGAAAATTCTGTAATTGAGGGCATGAGAATTAAAACTCGGTAAAGACCATTTTTGCAACTTTTCAGGAGAAGCAAAAAACTGTTTTCTGAATACCTTGTTTTCATACTCACTGACATTATGCATGTACTTTGATGCTCCCTAGCGGCCAAACTAGGAACTATAGAGGTGTGGATGTTATATCAGAGGGTGCGCCTTGGTGTAGAGAACAAGAATATGTGAAAAAATGCATTTCACCAAAAATGGTCTTTACCGAGTTTTAATTCTCATGCCCTCAATTTGAAAATCCTATAATTTAGTCCAAGCCTACATCTGATAACATATTGATTGCAAGGCTCAACTCGATCTCGAATTCCGTATAATTTATATAGTGCAACCTTATGCCACCACTGAACCGTATAAGGACAGTCCTAAGGCGATTGCTATAGTAAACTTGATTTTTCTACAAGCTCCCTATTAGTAGATGACTTATACATATTATTAGGAAACTTCAAAGCCAAAGTGGTTAACGAAAACAACAACATCCAGGAAGTTATGGGAAGTAATGGTCGTGGAACACTGAGGAACAGCAATGTTGACTGGCTCACAGAAATCTGTACTCGCAATAATCTGATCATCAGCGGAACTTACAGAACATTTCGATCACAAACAATAGAATTACATTAAAGCAGCATGAAATTCTGTTGCTCCAACCGAACTTAAAATAAAATTAGGTTGGTGCAACCTATTTTTTCTATTTTACAGTTGTGACAACCAACCAACAAACAATTGTCACATTAAAGTTGTCTAAATGGTTCTGTTTCTAAATATTGAACAAGAAACGCATTTAGTAAATGTCATCTAAATTTTATTAATCAATTCATTTGTTTATATTTGTATAAGTAACAAAATGTATACACGTATTTTTTCTTTGGAGGACAATGGCACCCACCTGTGGTACAATGGAGACCATTTCATATTGCTCTCTTAAAACCGAAAAATCGCATCCATGCAGTAAACGGTAGTACTACCTAATGGCACCCATATAATGGGAAATATTTTATCTATTTTAACTACACGGAACGGAAAATCTTCGACATACGAGTGAAAATGTACGTCGCCATAACAACTTTTGTCATCTAAAGTGAGCTAACGTACAGTTTCATTTTCGCCACGAAAATGTCAACATCAAATTTGTGGTTCTTGCTGAATTGAATGCGTTTCATTGCTGTAAAGAATTCATTTCATTGTAAGAATGAGGAATAATTGTTGAATTTTTTTTATTACTACTATGCTTTATTGCTGCAATCTATTTGCGTCGCTGCTACAATGAACTTGATTCAGTGCTGCAATGAATTGTTTTTATTACTGTAATGAATATGTTTCATTGTAAGAATGCTTAATAATTGTTCAAATCCTCCGGTTATGTTGGCGAAGTGTGAATCTCGCGCTAATTTCCCGGTTGTCCGACACCTATTGGGAGGCGTTTATCCATTCGCCTTGTAGAGTATTGCGCCTTGCTGAGAATATAGCGGATGTGGTTCAAGATATCAATAAGCGGTCTTTACACAGAATTTGGTGGATGACTGAAAGAAATGCCCTTACAAAGTGCAGCTGGTAGCTGTTGACCGCCAAGCACGTGTACCTTCCCAAAGAACATAGGGTGACTACTTTTGCCCCACTTTGTATATATAAAACAAAATTGGTATCCTATAA
The DNA here is from genome assembly GCA_963931995.1 of Phaonia tiefii. Taxonomy (NCBI): domain Eukaryota; kingdom Metazoa; phylum Arthropoda; class Insecta; order Diptera; family Muscidae; genus Phaonia; species Phaonia tiefii. The sequence goes on from OZ008371.1 coordinate 167,254,059, forward strand.
CATCCCATGAAGGGATTGAGTAGAGCTTCTCATAATCAGTGAGATGTGCGCTTTCTAGTTTTTTCTAGGTTTTACACCGGTTCCGAACGGTATTTTGAGAAGACTCGATAGTGTCGCCCTCACTAAACGAGGTGACCGACGCCGAAAGAAATGTAAGGTGGCCTGAGCAGGGATCGCAGCCACGTTTTCATGTAGAAGAGCCGCGCACACTAACCATTTCACCACCGACGGCCACATATATAGGAAATAAATAAATATACACAATTTTGTACATATTTATTTATTTATTTATTTCGATATTGTCGCCGGCACGTCGCCTCTGGTGGAAAGATTGGTAAGGTGGTCAGAGCAATGATCGAATCCACGTTCTCATGTACAAGAGCCGGGCACTCTAACTAATGCACCATTTGAACTTCAATAGAAAATTAGAGAATTCATTCCCGTTTTCTTATGCTCCTCTGTGTTTCGTTTTTAGTTCAAATTGTGGTCCAGTATAACACCAAGATATTTTACCTCAGAAGATAACGATAGATCTAGATCAGTGTCGGGCAGTTTCGCAAAATCCAACCACGCGTGGTTGGATTGAAATATTCTGCCGACGCACTGCTTGCACACGTACAGTATAAGCTAAGCAGTTCTCGGAAACGATCGTCTTCGTTCAAGTCTAAGATTGCATATCGGCATTGGTTTTCTACACTGTACAACAAAAGAATGTTTCCGGAAAAGTGGGGAAATGATTTTATGTTTATTGAAAATTTAGAGGGGAAAGCACAATGTATGATTTGTTCCATATTGTGAAGCCCCCTAAATTGTTACAACTGTTATAAATCATTCCTTGTTTGAACTTTATGCAAGATATATGTAAGACAAAATTAGTCGGTTATGCTGTGCTCTCATTATGACATAAGGAAAACAAGAATGCAGTCAAGTAACATATTTTTTGAACATGAATTCAAATCAGTTTTTGTTTCATAGTGTAATGTGCGGCGCAGTCGCTCTCTGTGGCACTCACACAAATATGATGTTCTCTGTGTTAGTGTGCCCATCACTGATCTAGATAGTTCTCGTCCATGTTGGGCCTAAAAGTGAAAAGGACTAGCTCTGCCTCCAGGGGATTTACCCACAAACCACAGGCTGTAACCTAAGTCCAGAGCAGATTACTAATTGTGGACAACTATTTGCCAGGGACCAAAGTGGTCACAATCTCTTGTCCCTCTAATTCAAAGGATCTTACTAGTATATATAAGAGCAGATAAAGGAACTCTTTGTAATTTATCGACTAGTGTCCAGCTTCGGAGCAGATTTAACGCCAGCACTGAACTGATAATACGATTTCCAAGCTAATGGGCAACCCAGCCTTCAAGAAGCTTCGAGAGAGAACCTAATTGCACCAGACGTCACATTACTGAAGCTCCCTTCTATATCCAAGAAGGCTGCCAAAATAAAGACTCTAAACCCGTTCGCGTTCCACATAACCAACCACATCGTTTAAAGCAGTCTCCACGGATTTAATTTTCAAGTATTGACAATTTCTTAGATAAATAAATAAATAAATGGTTTCCCATTACATCCCATGAAGGGACTGGGGAGAACTCTCACAATCACTGAGCTGTGCGTTTTCCAGTTTTCACTCACTGATTGGGACCTACAGTTTTACGCCGATTCCGAACGGTAATTTGAGAAGCTTTTTCATGGCTAGATACTCGATAGTGTCGCCGTCACTACGCGGGGTGACCGCCGCCGAAAGAAAATTTGAAGGTGGTCAGAGCCGGGTTCGAACCCAGGATCTCATGTACAAGAGCCGCGCACACTAACCATTGCACCCCACGACGGTGCAACGGGTTAATTAGTAGGGTTAATTAGTTTCCTATTGAATATGTCTATCAATCTCTGCAGAACTTTCAACGGAAAGGATGAGAGACTGATCCGACAATGGTTCTTGGGAGACTGGATGACTAGATTCAAAACGATTTGGTTATAAATTATTAGGTTAGGTTAGGAAAAGGATTAGGTTAGACCTACCTATCCGAGGCAAAGGTCAATACACCAGATCTATATATAATCAAAAGATATCAAGTGACAAGACTGGGGCATTTCTGCATAACTGGCATATCTGCACTGATCTTAAGTAGGTGCTCTTCGACGCTACCACATCCACTGCGTGATGCAAGTAACCCTGCAAAATTCCGAACAATTGCAATTTGTTCTGCGCTCTCAAAGGTTATGCAGAGCATGGTTAACCACCATCTTGTGAAGTATCTTGAGTCCAATAATGGTCGAATGAGTAGAGTAGATTTTAATGCGGGTAAGACCCAGTGGTGTTTGTTATCGCATAAGCGGATTGCTGACCCAGGTGTGACGTCATTGTCTATGGACGGTGTGCATATTGATGATTCAGACACCCTTTGTATTCTGGGCAAGAAAATACAACTCGATGTCCATTGGGAAAATCATGTATTTGAAGTGTCGAAAGATGCATTCAAGTGTCTAGGCTCTTTAAAGCGGTACAAGAAATACTTCACTCCATCTGATCTTCTTAATATCTATACCACCTACATCGCCAAAGATGGAATATAACTCCTATATATGGACAGGTGCTCCTAGGACATCTTTGGAGCTTCTCGACGATGTCCAGAGGAGAGCGACGGTGTTGATAGGGTACAGTAGGGTATCCAACTGTATTGCCTCTCTTTAGCATCGTCGAAATGTGGGTTGCGTGTCTCTTTTCTATCGATATTTCCATGGTATGTATTCCTCGGACATCCGTCAACTGATACCATACGTGAGGATATTTAGCCGAAGTACGCGGCTTTCCAGTAACTCGCATCCGTTTTTTATCGAGTGGCCGGTTGACCGCACTACACACTATAGGGAAAATTGGTTCTTCAGCCGTACAGAACGTATGTGGAATTAACTTCTGGCTAGTGTATTTCCCACCAATTGTGACATACACAAATTCAAGGTAAATGTCAACAGACACTACTCCGTCATTCCTTCCTCCACTACCACAATTTTCCTTCGACAAAACAATGCACTGCATTTATACGGGGCATCCCCTGAGGGTTGGTTTGATATCACAGAAACAAAAACATTGCCGGTAATATCCCGACCGGACCAGGAAATCTAAAGAGCTTGAGGCTTTGAATATTCCAAACGAGCCTTGCCCCAACCGTGTGATATCAGGACAGGATCCATTCTGTAATGGTTAAGGAGCGTGGCTCTTTACAACCTAAATTCTATACCTGCCCCGACCACCTTACATTTCTTTCGTCAACGATACCATCACGTAATTAACCACGAGAAAGCATTTCGAAAACCATTTTGGAATCAGTGCAAAATTGTAGGTCCCAATCTGGGATTACAAAACAAGAGAACTCACAGCTCTGTGATTTGGAGAATTTGTATACTGTATTTTGGTAAGAAAGAAATTGTTTTTGGTCAATAAGCGATTCAACCGACTTGACATGACGAGTAGAAACAGAAAACTATATTTTGAAAATATATACTTTTTAGTGCAGCACTTTTAAGTTTCGATCATGCATACTTTCTCTTCCCAATTTTGCAATTTTTTGTACTTTGTATATTGTACTTTACATGAAAATGCTATAAAATATATAAAACAATGAAAAAAAATTTGCCAAAAATCGGAAAAAATATGCTTGCTCAATCAAACAAAATTTCCAAATGCTACCGTGAAAAAAATATTCTATTAAAATTTTCAAAATATATTTTTCTAATTATGCTCATAAAGACACAAATTTTTTTTTTTTACCAAAACACACTACAAGTTCACGCTGAAAGGAAACGGCCCCATCCACGTATTGCAGGAAAAATGTGTATGTTTGCAAGCATTGTTTTTATGAATTAAGGATCTGCTGCTTTTTTGTTCCTTTGTTGTCCATCTCGTTTTTGTATCGCAAACATAGACACATTTGGGTCACAAAAACATACATATATTAAAACCTATTAATCATTGTGTCTCACACATGAAGTATTGAGTAGCAACCACAATAGCGGCATTCATTCAAACTTGAACTCCGAGAACTTTTGCTCAGCGCAAGTTTTCTCGCTCCGTTGCATGAGGCACCAAGTAAATTTGCTCAGCGTATCTGTGCTCAAAACAATATCAGCTGACCGAGATGGATACATAAGGTGGTAGCAGTAGAAATTGCATGCAAAGACGATCAAGAAGTAGACAACCAGAAGATGTGCGCAATTTGGCAAACCTGGTAAAAGAGAACCAACAAGTGCTAGCAATTCACTCAATCCCATTTTTCTGACGCGTTATATCTTGTTTATTTCATACTTTTTTCATAGTTTATGTAATTTTACTTCAACATGGTACCTGCTATTTGTATTGAAATATTCAATGAAGAGAGTAAGAGAGAGTGCAGAGAATGGCTTGGGTTTCACTCGTTTTGTTTGTTGGCATCTGAGTGAAGAGAAATTTTGACTGTCTACTTGTACATCGTTTTTGTTGCATGTATTATGTCTGTCTACTTTTTCTATTGTTCTAGATCAGTGCTAGTCAAAAAGAGAGCATGGTTGTGTTAGTGAGAAGTGAGTGACTGTATTGGGGTAGATGAGCGTGCTTTCACTGAAAGAAATATTGTGTTTGTTTGTTAACTAACTCAAAGAGGTATATTTTATTTTTATAAAATATATTTTTTATAAATAATAATGCAATTCTTTAAGCAATAAAAATAAAGTAAGTAAATAACGTAACATAATAGAAAATAACATATAAGAAACAAAAAAAATTACATACAGAAGATAGCTTATTAATATCTATTAAAGATAAAACATTTGTACAAAAAGCCTCATAAATATCTTTACCAGTAGTGGTGCCTTTAAATGAATGTAATTTTAGAATTTCCTCAAATGCATTAAAGTCATTGTCAACCGTTCTGATACAAATTATCATTTGACTTGTATCAGTAATGTCAACACTTTCGTCTAAACATGCCGAAATATATTTGGCTCTCTTAATTCGCTCAACCGTTAGCGATTGCATATATAAGCCGATATCTTCGATTCGTCGAACTACGGTTTTACCCGATAAAGGCGTATCTTTTATTGCATCTGCTACTTGTTGCCCTGACGGTCCATATAAATGCAGTATTGAAAGGCAAATGTCTTTAAAAAATACGTCGTCTTCAAAAGGTCTGCCTTTTTTTGCCAATGCTAAGCTGGCTATATATGACGCTTTTTCATGGCTTGATGCTGCATTTTTGGAAGTGGCATTTTTTTTAGAACTGTGCTCCTAACACGCATATTTTTTTTTCAAGATCATTTCTTAATTTAGAAATAAGTTTAATTCTATCTCTCCCAATAATCAAATGTTCTTTAGCATGTAATGCATCGTAATGACGCTTGAGTGTAAGTCCATCCTTAGTTTTAATAATTTTGTTGCATACAAGACACTCGGCTTCGTTCAATATGTTCAAAGCAAATAAAAATTTAGTTTCCCATTCGACATCCCACATATTCTCAGTGTACTAATAATTATGTGTATGGATGTGTATGCGTAATAATTATCCGCAAAAACAAACATAGATGTGCTTTCATTGAATGCTTGAGAGCAACTGAGTTGAAATGACTGCTCTCACTAGCGTTTATTTACATTTTTTGCTGACACTCGTGTCAATACGTGTGAAAAAGCCGAAGATGTTCGTTCCCCGGGGAAAGTGGCTGACTAGCACTGTTCTAGATCTATCTACTTAATTATGCATCCCGGTCAGCTGACAAGGAAATGCCAAAAGTTCACTCGTTTCTCCATTCCACGTTCGCGCTATCTGACTTGAAACCTTTTCACTTTTGTGTAAGTCGCTTTATGTGGGAAACAAACACGTTACATTTTCGTTATACACTCGTATAAAAACAAAATTACGTTACCTTAATTCCAAAAAACCCCGGTGTTGAGTACACACTAATATATGAAGCATGGGTTTATAAACCGGGTTAAAAAGAATCCGTTATGAGTATGTCTACTATTAAGAAATTTCGTACATTTTTAACTAGCAACCCCAGTTTTGCTTCCGCTGAAACTTTGCAAATTTTGAGTTGTTGCACTGTTGAAGTTCGGGTGCGATATCACGTTCTACTTGGTGTGTTTTTCGATTTCCCGAAACATTTTCCTCCGCTATGTTATATTCTTCCCAATTCTGCAGCGCATTGTCATTAAATTTTTGCCAATTTTACTTCTTCTTGTTAAAACTAATTGTTATTAACAATTACTTTTAATAGAGAATAGTGATCTTGAATCGTATTATGATTGAAAACCCTAAACTTTTCAAGACCAATAAAATAAACGAAAATTGAAAAAAAATTACCTTATTTAATGTCACCACAAATTCATGTTTACATCGGGAAATTTGTGACTCTTTTTAAATTATAGACGGCTGGTTATTTTATAGTACGTGTATTTTCCAAATTGCATCCAGCATCATATAATTACAAAGTATTTCATAACATAAAAATAAAATTAAATGACAATTTCTAAATATAATTTAGTTCTAGCAACCGAACTGCAAATGTGTTCAGTTATAGCAACCGAATATCAAATAAGTTCAGTTGTTGCTATCGAATCGCAAGTAGGTTCAGTTGTTGCAATCGAATCGCAAATAAGTTCAGTTGTTGCAACCGAATCGCAAATAAGTTCAGTTATTGCAACAGAATTGTAAATAAGTTCAGTTGTTGCAGCCAAATCGTAAATAAGTTCAGTTGTAGTAACCGGATCGCACACAGTTTCGCCTGTTGCAACCGAAATAAATAACAAATTTGATTGCTGTAACAGAAGTCATGAGAAATTCGATTGCAGTAACAACATTTTTTAAAACTTCGATTGGTGCAATCGACTCAATGCCAAATTCGGCTGTTGCAACCCAAATAATGGAAATTACTGTTGATGAAATGTGAATTATTACTAATTCTGTTGCCGCAACCGAATTAATTATTATATGTGGTTGGGTATACACAACTTCAGTTAAAGCCGCTAAACTCAATTGTAGCAACAACCAATTTTCAACAATATAGTGCTGTGAGTGTATATGGCAATCCCCCGATGATCAGACATTCTATCAAATCTAGCATTTACTAGCAACCATGATGTTTTTGGGTTTCCGGCAGGATGCCAAATGTAGGCGTCAAATCTAGGCCACCAAGTCTTAGTACTTAACTTTCGCCTCAGTCCAGTGGTTGTCAACGGCATTAGAAGCAAAATCGGAAAAAGCAATACAGACCTGCGGACGATATCAAATTGTTTTGTTATCAATAAAAAATTATATGTCCCATTAATTTACATGTTGCGAACTTACCCGTATAAGGTTTATTATTTTTGGATTTCGACTTTTGTTTCTTCCTTTTGCGAGGTTTGCGATCTTTCACTTCATAGGTGAAATCGTATTGGGATTGTGTCGGTTCTTCATACATGTCTATATCACGTTGTTTGTAATGTCTATAGTAGTCAATGTAACCAACATCTGCAGTGAGACCATCTAGTACATCATCGGGTTGTTCCAGACTTTCTAGACTATCGTTGTAATAGTAACGTGGGTAAGCGGATACAACTACTATACTCAATATAGCCAATGACAGGGCAGTTGATTTTATCGTTTTCATGTTGCTGCTAAATATTTTTGTGGATATTTTAACGAATTTTGTTGTGAAGCACTTGAATGTTGAGGAGCAACAGACAGCCAGTGGAAACTGTAGTTGAATATTTATAATAATAATTGTCTGGAGTTGCATATAGAAAATTGTATTACGTGTTCAAAGCTGAACAAGTAACTATTATTATAGTAATACTGTTTAACTAGAAGGGCGTTGCATTGTTTGTTTGAGTCTTGACTTATTTGGGTTAGAGGCATAACTTCATGTAAATGCAAATATTGTGAAATTCAAAGAAAAAAATGTGTTGTATTTCTTGAACATTTGTTAGCGCCAATCGACTCGATCATATTTTTGTGAAATTATGTGGGAACCACGGCTGATCGAAAAGACGACATACATATGTTACCGTACCTGGTGGAACTAATCCCTAAGGTTGCCTCAATCTCGCAGTATGTCGCATAACGACCATGCGTTATCAGTTTTTGTACAGCACTAATATTTCCTGGCGCAACAACTGAACTGATTACTGAACTACTTTCACGCTATTCGTCCTCGAGCGAAGATCGACCGTTATCATACTCGATACTCCAGCGCACAGTGTGACCGATTGGAAAGCCCACGGTAATAATATCACAGGTTGTAAAGTATTGTTCTCATCATTTTAGAAAGTACCAGACATTTGCAGAGGAGGAGTCGTCGCGCTTTCAGAATATTGCATTCAGAGGTACCCTCTGTCAACGCCACAGGGTGTCAAAGTTGACCACTTTGGTGCCGTTGTAACTTTCAAAGCCTGCTACTTCTACACTTATGGGCCGATTACAAAGATATTTGCAATTTTTTCACTATTCAGATTTCAACAATTTCTTCAACAATTTTGGAAAAAAATTCAAAATAAATAATTTTGGAAAAATATTTTAAGAATTTGATTTAAAGTATATATGTAAGTACATATGGATGGTATCTCACTAATTTATATTACACAGTGCAACACGAAAAAATATAACCATATACGGACACCACTACGTGATAAAATGCCAAAAAAAAGACCCGTGTCTTTGGCACACGCTTTTTTTATGGGCCTTCAAAGATGTCGGTGTCATTTTTGCAAAAAAGTGATCATTTTGTTAGGCTCATATCTTGCAAACCCTTCGGAATGTTGATTTACTTTCTGAGGGAAAGTTTTAGCTCTTGTCATAAAGAATTGTGAACTTATAAAATCAAAAATCTTCATCTTCAAACTCAAAATCACAAAAAACTTTAAAAAATTCAATATTTTACCTTTTTCCCTTGTTCAGGTCCATAGATAGCAAACCGTTCAAAATTCAAGGAAACAATGAGCGACAAGAATGTACCTAAGATTTCAGTAAACAACTTTCTAGAACATATGAACTTCCTAGGATTGATTCGTAATTCTGTTTAGGTAGCGCTTATGTAGCGTTTAGGAGGCCGGAAAAGTAAAAAATTTCCCGAAAAATTTTTAATTTCACTGTGTGTAATTTTTTAAGTCATGGAAATATAAGCTTATACGGACACCACTACGTGACAAAAGACCAAAAAAAAGACCAGTGTCTCCCAGTTTTGCCCAAAGTCATGGACTTTTTTTTATGAGCCCCCAAAGATTTGGGGCTTCGGCGTCATTCTTGCAAAAAGTGATCATTTTGTCAGGCTCATATCTTGCAAATCGTTCAGAATTTTGATTTAGGGATGAACTTAAGAAAATACTGGTTCCGGTATAAAAAAATTTCAAATTTGAGAAGTCCACATATCCAAGCTTCTTGAGACAACTTATAAATTTTTTAGAGTATATTCACTGAAGCGTTCCCAATTTAGTGGTGATTTCAGAAATATTCGTTCCCCTCAAATAACAAAAAACTGAAAAAAGTCAATGAAAAAATTGAAAATTTTCAACTTTGATAGAGAATATATTAATAACGGTAAAATATATTCCGCAACACGTAACGTATTTTGTGTTTGGCTTGTATATTAGATTCCCAAAAGTTAAAAATCATTGTAATCGGCCAATAAGTTTAGAAGTAGCAGTCTTTGAAAAATTCAACAGAACCAAAGCTGTTAAATTTGACACCCTGTAACACTAACTGTGTTGATACAGGGTACCTCCGAATGAAAACCTATCTCGTTTTCTGCAAATGTCTAGTACATTTCAAAATGATCAGAACAATACTTTAAGAGGTGTGATATTATTACCGTGGTTTTTCCAATCGGCTCTACTGTGCAGCGTATCACAATGGCTAAGGATACGGCTTCGTCGCCCAAAGTGGAATGAAGTTTATGTATTGATAATCCAAATCGAATATCGAAAGAAATCATAGCACGAAAATTATCACGAGTCAATTCAAACATTTTAAACTTATCATCAGAAATATCAGCTGCTACCTATCAACAATTAGGGTTACCCAAGCTCCCGATATAAATAGTTACCCAATGATTCCACCTGCTCAGATATCACACCAGCCCGTTTGGTTCTGTTAGATGTGTTGACAGCTTTTGAACCTTTATGTGATGATCTTCAGTCAAAATATGGTATTTTTTCCCTTCCCATTACGGTAGAAATGGGTGTCATCGCTGAACAATATTTAGGTCCGACACCGTGGAAAAGCTCAAAGATTTCATGTACCTGGCTGAGCCATTTGAAATCACTATTAATAGCGTACTGATTGGATCCAACAGTTTTATACCGATTCACAATCGAGTCCACTCACACCAAATTTTGCTAATCCATGCTCAGGCCAATGTTGATACCATTCGTTATTAACCCAATCGTTTCTATTTTTAAACATTGTTCAAATTGTAACGTATTTTCTAATTACACTGTGCGACAGTGAAATTAGGGCCTCCAAAAAATTACCAAAAAATTATGAAAGCCCACTGGCAAGGTATCAGAAACCCCACTGGGTTTTGGCCCCTTGGTCATCACAATTTTTTATATAGACCAAAGAAGAATTCAGCTGTTGATCTAAGCTGTAATTCTGATTATACTTCAATATATTCTAAACCGTTACATATTTTTCATTCCAACCTTCTACAAAATTGTAGCTCTTTCGTCGTTGTACAATGGCGACTAATACACATTTTGTAAACAATCCACCGTCACTTCGTCAAATGGCGAAACGTCAAATCAAATTTGATCTTTTTTGGATTTCTTGTAATTTTCCAGCACACGATAAATAATTTGGGGTAACTGATTTAGAAGCTATTATAGACCACAAAATTCTTGATAACTTTTCAGAATACACTAATCAACAAAAGTTTCCTTTATTACTCCAAAATTGGTGTAAAATTAGAAAATATTTTTTTTCGTTTTTTCGCTTATAATTTCCCAAATATAATCAAAAAGATATGGCCATTTTTACAACACGGTCAAAACACAGTATCATATTATTATAAGGTGCATACTTTTACACGGTTTAAGGCCGGCTGCACATTGGCCAAGAATCTATATCGTACGTAAATGTGCGCACATTTTATACGTTTTTATCCGTTCCTAGGCGACCTTAGGTGGAACCGGGTTTTGGAACCTGTAAGCCGCACGGGTTCGAAATAAATGTTTCACCTGTTTTTCGACTTATTATTTTTTTCTCTAATTTCGGATGTTTGTAAAAAAAAGAATTTTGGAATGGGACCGGCCATGTGCATTTTAGCCAAAACGTCAAGATCCAATTTAAACACACGAATGATTGTAAAGAAAGATTTCGAACGTCTGAAGTACGCGGGAGGACTATGATGATGGGCGTCAGGCTGAGCATCAGGTTGCCCATCATGATGAATATCAGAATGGATATCATAATGAACATCTGGATCGACATCATCCAATTTAAACACACGAATGATTGTAAATAAAGATTTCGAACGTCTGAAGTACGCGCACTTATACCTGCACTGAACGGAAAAGTTTCGTCACAGAAATGAATATGTTCATCACCCGACAACTTGTCTCATTGAAAGTGAGCTAACGTACAGTTTCACCTCCGCTACAAAAATGTGTTCATAAATTGCAAATTGTTCATCAATGTGATGAAAGAATGGTTGTTGCTGCAATGAATTCGTTTCGTTATTGCAATGAATTATTTTCTTTGGATCAGGAATCCCAAACATCCATCCACATACGTCGAAGCATTCGCGTGTTTCCCCCAAACCTCCATATAAAGTACTTACGTGGAAAAATATACGTATTAATTATTAATTAATTTTATGAAAATAAATCTACATTTATAAATATTTAATACAAAAAATTAAAAGATTTAATTTTTAATTTTTTTTCATGAAATGACAATCTGCTGCTCTTTTGCTTCTCCTTCCTGTGTTGTCTCTCAGGTTTTTTTTTAGAAGGTTTCAACTATGCGTTGGTTATCACTATGCGTTGGTACACAAACAATATACTTATTTACAAATCTAGTTTATACAAGCCGAGCGTTAATAAATTATTTCTGATGTTTTTTATCATATTTCACAAATTTTAGGCCGTGCCGATTTTCTCAGTAGAGGCTAGGACAGACAAAGGGCTTCACGTTGTTACCCTTAAGCATCTTTTACACGGCATGTATTTTACATATCGCATGTAACTTTTGCAGATGCAAAATATATGCATGTCGTGTGAACGCTGTCAAGCATGCCATATGAACAATGCAACATACAATACATAAGGCAATTTTTTATATAGGGCGTGTTCTATTTTGGTATGTAAAACTGTATCGCATCAGCTGTCTTTTGATAAAACACAAAGCGTTTGTGGAAGGAGAACTATTTCAAGGAGTGGTAAAATTATATTAAAATGAATAAACAATAAGGAAAGGTAAGTAATTTATTAACACTTTATAAAAATTTATAAAATTCTGCTTTGTAACATGCGAACATCGGCTGGTAATGACAAGCGGAGGATATGCCATATGGTTTTCACGTGATCGTTTAAACACAACCAATTAAAGTCCGTGTTTTTTCTAATAATTTTGACAGGCATGCGAAACACAGACGGGTAAAAAATCGGCGTGCGATATGTAAAATACATGACGTGTGAAAGATGCTTTACCCATAGAGAAATACACTAACAGTGTGCAACAGCTGTTAAAAGTTTGACCGGATGTCACGTCGCATGTTACAATTTCATCGAGTTGGAGTTGCAGATGGCAGAACAAGCATCAAACATAATTTAAAATTCATTATCATCAATCAAACATAATTTAAAAGCCATTAGTATCTATCGAACTTAATTTAATATACATTAGTATGAACTCAACATAATTTAAACATGGTTTGCCTATCGCTCATTCCTTCATCCACTTTCTTTTGCATGATTCTCCAACTTTATTGTCGATCATCTGTGACATCGAACCCACCTGGCTTTACCAGTTTCTTTCCTAAACGCATCCACAAAAACCAAAACAACTTCAGAAACCATTTCACTGATCAAGCACTTTTGATAGCCTCTGTCCGATGAACCATTGACGTCTGAATACATGAAACTTCATCTGTAATTTACACGCGCATTCAGGATTATTTATGAATCACTGACTGAGAGAATAATGCAAAAATATCGATACACACGTACAAGATAGATTTTCTCGTTGTCTCTCTTTAATTCTCTTGCTCTCGAGAGAGCATTATTAGTGCAACAGTGCACAGCTGTATTTGTATCACAAACACAGATATGTATATTTGGGTCGCAAACACATATATTATAAAATATGAATCATTGTGTCTCAAACACGTTATATTGAATGGCAACCACAATGTGTTTGGACACAACTACATTATATTTGTGACAAGCTTCAAACACACGCTATATTTGCATCCAAGCAACAAAAAACGACCGATTTTTCAGCGTGTATGGTTAAAACGAATTTATATAAAAAATTTCGTAACAGTAACGAGAATATGGTTGCATATACGAAGCTTTCCTTTGCAGTAATACAAATACTCTACCGAATATGATCCATTCCAGCAACGAAGTTCCTGTTTTTCGGTGCAAGAGATGCTAAGAACCTTTTTAAAATGTACTAAAATTTATTACTAGACTTTTAGAGGTTTTCTAAACCCATAATATAATATTTCTAAATAACAAGAGCTTAATAAGAGTTATAAATTTTTCAAAACTACAATAAAAATTGGACTAGATAAGTATATGAAGTTTCTAAATTTTAGCGATTCCAACTGGTAGGCTTTTTATGTTTCTTTACATGACCGTGATGTGCTTGTTGATTATGAACATCATGATGGGTCTGGTGTTTGTGTTCTTCTTTATGTTCAACTTTATGTTCATCTTTATGTTTTTCTTTATGTTCTGCTTTATGTTCTGCTTTATGTTCTTTCTTGGCATGACCGATCTTATGGACGGTAGCTTGGAAGCCGTGCTTCTTATCAGCTGTATAGTGGACAACACGGGTAGTGCCATCAGATTCTTTAAGTGAGTAACCACCTACAAAAAAAGTGAAACAATTAGATTGACACTAAAATAAGAATTGTTAGTAAGAGTTACCTTTTACTTTGTCGCCATCTCTGGATTCCCACTGTGCCTTGACATCCCCCGTTTTAGGATCATTGACGCCATATTTATAATCATATTTCGCAGGTTTATCGTCATGTTTTTCTTGGTCCTCCTTTTCGTGATGATCGTCATCTTCCATATGATCGTCATGTTTAGGATCAACCATATCCTCATACACTGTAACGTGCTCATGATGAACTTGATGCTGGACGTCATGAAGATTACGATGAGGAGCATCAGTATCGGTATCATGAAGAACATGATGATGATCATCATGATAATCGTGATGATGGGAATTTTGATGAGCCTTGGGAGGACTATGATGATGGGCGTCAGGCTGAACATCAGGTTGGACATCATGATGAATATCAGAATGGATATCATAATGAACATCTGGATCGACATCATGATGGGCATCATGATAAGCCTTAAGGGGAACATGATGATGGATATCATGCTGAACCTTAAGAGGAACATGATAATGGGCGTCATGATGAGCAACGGGCTGAAGATGATGACGGACATCATGATGAGCATCCGATTGAGCATGATGATGGTCATCATGATGATCATCAGTATGAAAATCGTGAAGTTGTTGATGATGAGCATCAGGATGAACTTGATGTTGAACATTATGATTAGCATTATGAGGAACATGATGATGAACGCCATGATAAGCATTAGGATGTGCATGATGATGAATATTATGATAAGCATTGGCATTAGCATGATGGTTGGCATTATGATGAACATTAGAATGAACTTCATGGTGGTCATCATGATTAGCCTGGAGTTCATTAACTTCTCTCGCTGCGTAATGGTAGGGTGTTAAATTATGTCCATGATTCAAATGACGATGATCATCCTGAACCCCATGTAGTTTATTAACTTCAGCCAAATGATTGAAAGGACTTAGATGCGGGGGTAAATCGATGACAGCATAACCTGACTCGGGTTGGTGAATATGTTCAAATGCAGGATGAACATGTCCTGCTAATATAGCTGAAGCTCCCAAGGCCAATAAAGCCGAAGTGGATGCAATGTAACGCATTTTCCGATTTTAGTAGATAAACAGAATTGATGCCGAGTACTTGAAGATATTAAAATAACTGATGTGGAACCGCAGTTGTACTCGTTAATTTATAGTTATCGCTAGATATTTAAATTGAAACCTCGAGGGAATATTGTGGTGTGTAATTGGAGTGTGTACTATTTTCTGTTTGAACTTGCATTCAATTAGAGTGCATGTAAAATGGGTCATTTTCCAATTTGTTATAAATATTTTTGGGCGTTTACATATCGCATGGAATTGTATGTTGTGGTATTAACTGGGCGTTATACATAAGCTCGTTTCAAACTATTTGTCTAAAATTTGACTGATTTTCCTTTTTTCTTTCATTGTAGTACTGATTAGGAATTTGAAACTCAGTTGGTGTCTAGTGGGTTGTACTCTATTTGCTTAAGAGAATTGATTTTGTGGCCGTTTTCGAGGGGGTGTTTATATGTCAACTAACGTCAACTACTGTGCCATACTTCAAAAGGATGATACAAATATAACAGTATTATGGTGTTCATTTAATCACAGATATTCCTATGTGTCCGCCGGTAGTCCAAATATCCCATGAAAAAGCCTCTCAAACTGCCGTTCGGAACCGCTGTAAAACTGTAGGTCGCAATCTTACTTCCTTGTTCGGTCTCGAACAACCCCGGGGGGTCAGGGACCTTACAAAACGAAGATAACATATTTCACCAACCAGTTCGATCTTTTGCTTTATTTCTGCAGTTGGACATACCAAGTGTACGCAGGGATTCGTCAACCTGATCCCTCCAGCGGAGTCTTACTCTTCCTATTTTTCGTCTTCCTTCGAGTTCGGTTTCGGAAACCCTTCGTGCTGGTTCGTCTTCATCCATTCTACTGATATGGCCTAGCCAGCGCAATAGCGTTATTTTGATCCGCTCAACTATGTCCATGTCGGGATATAGCACATACAGCTCATGGTTCATGCGTCGCCGATACTAGCCGTTGTGCACTATAGGGCCATAAGTCTTCCGGAGTAGTTTTCTCTCGAAGACTCATACAGATGTTTAGTCTGCTTGCGATAGGACCCAGGATTCTGCGACATAAAACAAGACAGGTTGAATGAGAGCCTGGTACAGCTGGACTTTTGTTACTCGAGACAGGGCTTTATCTCTAAAGTGCTTGCTTAGCCCAAAATAACATCTATTCGCTAGCACAATTCGCTGCTTGATCTCAAGGCTGACGTTGTTGTTTTTGTTTACGGCAGATCCGCACATTATACTTGCACCTTATCTGATAGGCATAAAAGGCTTATTCCACTGTAGTTGGCGCAGATACTCGGGTTACCTTTTTTAAATATGGGACATAGTATACTGAGACTCCAATCGCCGGGCATGCATTCATCTAACCAAATTTTACTAATGAGCTGATGCATGCACCTTATCAGCTCATCGCCAGCAGCCTTAAACAGGTCCGCCGTTAATCCATCAGCTCTTGCGGCTTTGTTGTTATTAAGTGGGGCAATAGCTATCCTGACCTCGTCTTGATTAGGAGGGGGCAATCGACGTTGTCGTCCATATTGTGATCGATTGTCCCATCGTCAGTGGATATCTCAGGTTCCAGTAGCGCGGAGAAATGTTCTCTCCATATTCCCAACATGCTCTGCACATCTGCGATGAGATTTCCGTCCTAGTCTTTACAGAAGGGGTGCCTTGAACCATGTCCATTAGTTCCGTTTTTGACTTTTCGTTAGAATTTTCGGGCTTCGTTCTTCCTTCTGTATGTCTCAATTTTCTCACTCTGACGGTTTACCTCCTTTCTTTTCTCCCTATACCGCTCAGTTGCACCTCGCGTTGCAATTGACTGAAGCATTGCCATACGTTCAGGGTTCTTTTCATCGTTTGCAATGCCACACTCTTCATCGTACCATGGTTTACTGCGAAGCGGCTTTTCGAAACCAAGTACGGTTGTTGCGGTAGTTTTGTTAGAGTCGGAAATGGGTTCCCACCGCGCATTAGGATCGTCATCGGGAGGGGGTGGGTTCTGTGCAAAAAGTTGTGAGAGCTTCCTTGAGTAGGCTATGGCTACTTCTGGTAATTACAGCTTTCCGATGTCAAGCTTCCTCTGCGTCTGGTTTCGTACGATTTTCGCTCTACTTAATCTTGTGTGAATCTTTGCTGCTACCAGCTAGTGATCAGAATCGATGTTAGCTCCTCTGATCACTCGTACGTCCATTACACTGGATGAGTGCCTTCCATCAATTACCACATGATCAACTTTGTTCTTCGTTCTTTGATCAGGGGATACCCAAGAAGCCTTGTGGATGTATTTATGCTGGATTCTTGTACCACTAATACCCATGTTTTTTGCCGCGTCAAAGTAAATCAGTCTCATGCCGTTGTCGGAACTGCCAGCATGTAGACTGAAATTGCCAACAGTAGGATTAAACACATTCTCCCTGTCTACTTTAGCATTAAAATCTCCTAGTACAATCTTAATGTCATGGCCAGCGCAGCGGTCATACGTATCCTCTAGGAGATCATAGAATATGTCTTTGGCATCATCATATTTCTCTTAAATATAAAAAAATTTCGCTTTTATGCGGATTGTGGCTATTCGTTCACTCACAGTATTGAACCTAGAGACTAGATGTCGGAGTCTTTTGCCAACTACAAATCCGCAACCAAATTCATGGTTTTTTTCATGGCAACTGTAGTATATATCGCAGTTTATTTTTCTTGTGTAGCCATGTCCTGTCCATCGCATTTCCTGGAGAGCGGTAATGTCAGCCTTAGGACCCCTATCAGTGAGTGTAAAACTAGAACGCTCACAGCTCTCTGGTTTGTGGGAAGCTCTCTCTAATCCGTTCATGAGATGTAACGGGACAGCTGAGTTCTCCAAGTCGTTACCTGCTCAGCTGTGGCATCGGTACACCCTGAGTAATATTTATAAGAGATTGGGAACAGCTGTTTTACTTGCACCACAAATCTGTGGAATGCTTGGAAAACATATAGTGAATGAGAGAAATCTTCATTTTGAACAATTTGCGTGATAACTGAGATACATACAAATAATTTTATCCTAACACTTCATTATATTTTGATTTTTTTTTCACTAAATTTCCCTTTTTGTACTCCCAGTTGATGTTTATTGTACGAGGACGGCTCAAAAAGTCGGTGACTTTTTGAATGAAACACAGTTTTTGTTGCAAAAAAAAAATTATTTTTCAACTTAGTCTCCTTTTAGCTCAATACACTTAATCCAACGTTTCTCCAATTTTTGTAGCACTTCCAAAAAAATAGGATTTTTCAAGGTCCGTAAAATAGGAATTTGTTTGGTCAAAAATTTCTCGTTGGAGCTAAATCTCTTTCCACCGAGCAATTTTTTTAGGTTTGAGGATGAGGTACCAATTCGTAGCCCAATTCATGGAATTCTGCCATTGAGACTACACACGTGTGCACCAGTGCATTATTTAGATGAAAAATAACTTTTTTCTTGGCCTTATGGGTAGCTTTTTGTTAAATCCTCGTTAAATCGGTCCAATAAGTTGGCATAATATTCGCCGTTTATTGTTATTCCTTTTGAAGCTAATCGAAGTGAATTATTCCATGTGCATCCCACAAAACTGTTGCCATCAACTTATTGGCCGACAAACTTACCTTGGCCTTCTTCGGAGCCGGTTCAGCCGGAGAAACCCATTGTTTGGACTGCTGCTTGGTCTCCGGAGTGTTGTTATGCATCCATGTTTCATCCGCAGCTACAAAACTCCTTCGAATTGCGGTTAAACAACAATCCTTTGAAGTTGTCACACAATTACGTTAATGGTCAATTGAGAGCAAACGCGGCACCCATCTTGTAGACAGCTTTCTTAAAACTAACTGATCAGTTGAAATCGAAACGACACTACCATATGAAATGTCTATGGCATCAACAGTCTCACGCTCTTTCACACTTCGATCGGTTAACACCATTTCGTCGATATTTTCGACATTTTCGGGTGTATTGACCTCAATTGGCCGTCCAAAACGTTCAGCGTCATTTGTACTTGTGCGACCACAACGAAAGTCAGTAAACCACTTTTTTAAAACTGAAATCGATGGTGCAGAGTCCCCATAGTATTTAAAAAGCTTTGCCTTGGTTTGAGTAACGGTTTTTTCGCAAAAAATAATGTTTAATGAGCACTCGAAATTTTTTTTTTAAAAAATTCAAGAAGGTTGTATGTTTTGAACAGCTGTTAATCGCAAAGTAAATGATGAAACTTGCTCAAAATTTGACAGTAGTCTACCTTCAGGTGGTACTTGCTGGAAGCAGCGTTGTATTTCATATAACTACGAGGGAGGTTCGAAAAGTCACGGAATTATTGGTCCGCCTTTTACTTTTGGCTTGATACGCACAACGCAACACGAATTCTTCCAGTCAGCTGTCACCGTTTCATCTTTGAAAGCATCTTTTCTATAAGTTCTCCAAGTACTTACTTGATCAGCTTTCTCATCGGTACCCCTTTCTGTAGAGACTAATCGGAAGAGTATCGAAGCACTTGATTCGTTTCACACTACTTTCAAGCAGGCTTTCGACAGACATTCACGCATGATACGAGATTTTATGGGCAGTTTTGTCATTTCTATTTCTCCACTTTCGTGTTTCTGCCATTTTGTTTTATATCAATTCTCATTTCGAAGTGATAAAGCAGGGGGGTTCGATGCCACAGATGATCGACAATGAAGTTGGAATATCATGCAAAAGAAAGTGAATGAAGGAATGAGCGATAGGCAAACCATGTTTAAATTATGTTGAATTCATACACATATCTTTTAAATTATGTTCGATTGATGATAATGAATTTTAAATTATATTTGATGCTTATTCTGCCATCCGCAACTCCAACTCGATGAAATTCCAACTTACGACGTGACATCCGGTCAAAGCTTTAACAGCTGTTGCACAGTGTTAGTGTGTTTCTCTATGGGATAAGGTATAATTTATCGGTACAAATATCTCATTTTGCAATAAATTAACTGAGCATAATACACCACTTTACAATTTTTCTTATATAAGACAACGAATTAAACACGGAGAATTTTATTTTACGATAAATTTGTAAGAATGTAAGAATGAGGGCACCAGCCGATTAAACGTCAAAAACTGCAGGTGTCGTTGCAAGCCAAAACGCTTAATCAGGGGGTGTCCATGACACAGCTGATCGACTATGAAGTAGGAAAATGATAGAGAACAGGGTGAAAAGGCTAGAGAACGATAAGCAACCAGAAGCAAACCATGCAACAAACTACGTTTACATATAGTGAAATTTTATGACGATACTTTTTGTGGAACATTTTGACCATGCCCCCCGTCATTTTGGAACAGTTTTTTGTGAGTTTTCAAAAAAAAAGGAAAAATAATGGTTATACGTGACAGCTAGAGGGTTAATTTGTTCCACAAAAATGTTTATCTGAATCTTTTCTATAAAACTTCTGAACATACTCTGTACCTCAGAAGTAAGGAACACACAATTTTCCATGCCGATATGTTGCAGGAAAGTTCCGAGGGGCGGAAACTTTGACTCGCCCTAAAAAAATTCTGATCAGATCTGTCAAAAAGCCGATACACGTATATATTTTTGACTTTTCTACCAGAATCCGTTGACAGAACCCCAGCATGTTGAAAAAAATTTAATTTTTTCTCACAGTGTTATTAGACGTGGTATTGAACAAATAAAGAGAAATAGAAAAAAAACTAGTAGACAAATGAGACATAATATAAAATAATGCAATATCCACGCTATGAGTATTTTCTATGTGGTTTAATACTCGTACCCTGTTCTTTTGAACTGTTTACAATGAAAAATAGGACAAAGAGCTTGCCTCTACATTAACAAATAATTTACATTAAAATGATGACCAATTTACATGAAATTGATAAGAAATGTACATCAAATTGATGAGAACCCTACATCCTATTGACGAAAATGTACAGTAAATTGATAAACAGTTTACATCAAACTGGTAAAAAATGTACTTGAACTTGATGACAAACGTACATTAAAAAAATAAATGGTTTCCCGTTACATCCCATGAAGGGATTAGGGAGAGCTTTTCACTACCTTTGAGCAGTGCGCGTTCTGCTTTTACACTCACTGATTGGGACCTACAGTTTTACACCGGTTCCGAACGGTATTTGAGAAGCATTTTTCATGGCTAAATAATCGATAGTGTCGCTAAGCGAGGTGACCTCCGTCGAAAGAAATTTAAGTAGGTCAGAATAGGGCTCGAACCCACGTCCTCATGCACAACAGCCGCGCACACTACCATTGTACCACCGACGGCTATTCAATTGATGAAAAATGTACATGAACTTGATGTAAAACGTTGTAACTATTGTTTATAAAACAATATAAACTATTGATGAAATGTTCTTCATCAATTCAATGAAATATGTCGAGGTTGGAAATTGGGGAAATATTTTTAATCAAATTGATGACGAATTTCATAACTTGGATGAAGGTTTTTATTTCAGTGCAGAGTTACAATACTTTGGGGATAGACTATTCTTTAACACTTAGTGTTGCATTTTTCTCTGTGAATAGATTTAATGGCAGGGATAATGCCAGTCATTCATTGATTGCAAAAGAGGTTTTTCGGTTCCCGAAAGTGGTTTTATTTTGCATTAACAAAGGAAATTGTATCTTTGATTCTACAACCGTTCGTTTCACATAACGAAGATTTCATTTGGGCATAATGAAATGTTTATTTGCCTGTATGACTTCTTGAGAACTTTTTACCCACATTATGAATGCACACTGTGTCGAACATAGAAGAGTGATTGGGCACCCGAGTACATCAAAGGACCTTCGTGGAGGAAATGGTTTGATTGCTAAACAATGCATGATTAAATTAATAAAGCTGTCTAGAAAATAAAGTAGAACTATAGTAGAACTATAATATCACCCTCGTGAAATTTAAGATATCAAATTAATTTTCACCACTGCTTTAACTGCCGATGTCAATCAAACAAATATTAAACAAGTGGGTTTCAGTAAAATATTAAAAAAAATATATATTGTATATTATACAAGTTTGTTAAAGTGGTTTTAATTTAAGCACGAAGGTACTTTTATCCCACTATTATATGTACAAATAATACAGTTTAAATTTATCTAAACACCATAACAAATTAGCTATTTGTGAACTGTTGCCACCATTTTAATGGTCCCATCCATGATATTCCTGATGATGTTCAACATGTCCCTGAAGTGCTTTGTGTTCATGTTCCTTGTGCTCTATCTTAGACTCACCGATATTGTGAACGGTAGCCTCAAAGCCTTTCTTCTTATCAGCCGTATAGTGGACAATGCGAGTGGTGCCATCAGATTCCTTAAGAGAGTAACCACCTTAAAATACCACAATTATTACAATTATTTATCAATCCAAGGAACAAAAGTGATTTAAAAAAACTCACCCTTAACTTTATCGCCATCTCTGGACTCCCATTGTTGCTTGACATCACCAGTCTTAGGATCATTAACGCCATATTTGAAGTCATATTTAGCATGACTGTCATGCTTATCATGTCCCTCATCGTGATGTTCGTAAACTATAACATGATCATGATGCGCATTGTGATGATGATGATCATCATGACCACTGTGAATTTCATGAACTTCACTGAATGGATTGATCTCATGAACTTCACTGAGTTGGTGTAGCTCATGCACTTCACTGGCGTGGTTGTAGGGATTAACCTGATGAGCGTCATGTAAATCAATTACCGAATAACTAAAGGCTGGTTCGTGGTGACCATGTTCATGTGTGGTATGAATTGAATGTCCCGCAACAGCTGAGACTCCCAAAGCCAATAGTACAGTGGTAGATCCGAACAAACGCATTTTTGCTTTTATTTCAATTCTTTCGAAGTTTCAAAATATTAATTAGATGGAAGTACTGGACCAACTGATACTGTTGTTAATTTTTACTTCCTATTTATACTTGAATAACTGAAACTGTTTCATCTAAACTATTTAATGGAATTTAAAACAATTGTTTCTTCTGACCGACTTTACATTAATTTACTGTTACCATCTGTTCCCATTTCCAGGTGTTAATGTGGTGGAAGGCGTAACAATTAAGTTAAACGGAATTTAGTTACTTTGTCTTGTTGCTGTTGAACTTGAAATTTTAACGGGGTTTGCATTTTAAGAAGAAGGTTTGCATGGGCGTTTACACTGTGCGAGAATTAAGTGGTTGATTGGTTTAAATTTATAATACGGCAAATAGGATTATTTCCATTAATGTGGTAGACACTCTCTTCACATTTATACATATGATGGAAACTGGGAAAATTGGTCTAAATTGTGAACAAGTAATTTCTTGCTTCATATCCTTAGATGGGCGTCGGTGGTGCAATGGTAGTGTGGGCTGCTTTTGTACATACGAGTAGGTCCGTGGATTCGATCCCTGCTCAGACCACCTAACATATCTTTCGACGGCGGTAACGGTTACACTGTCGAGTATTTAGCCATGAAAAAGCATCTTCGTTACATTCGTCGCTTTGAGCAACAATTTGTACCCACAAAGCAGACAACCATTATCAACTCAAAATACTGTACGGAACCGGTGTAAAATAGTAGGTCCCAATCAGTGAGTGTACAAGTGGAACTCGCACAGCTCACTGGTTGTGAGAAGCTCTCCCCAATCATTTCGTGGGATGTAATGGGAAACCATTTTTAAATGTGTTAACATTTATAGACACGGTAGGGCATTCTATCAAAGTGAACACATGCAAATAACACACAGCGTTAGCATCACATACGTGGTTGTTGTACAACAATAGTCTCTGCCTGAAAATAAGTATTATGATATTGATGTAGCGAGCAGCGAACAATCAAGCAGGTCGTCAACCCAAAGAGTATTGAATAGTAAAGAGAACTCATGGAACGAATTGTATGACTCCAAAGCACTGGCGACATCTGGCGTATGATTCAAAACGTTTTTGTCATAACTTCATATTTTCCATAATTTTGATGTGAAACATTGATGCCTTTTGAAACATTTATGCTTTTTGTATTGTGTTCTGTAATAACATTTTCGAAATGGTGCATTTATAGAGTATTGAAATATTGTATAAAGAGAATAAGACTCGTTTATGCTTTTTTCCTCAAACTCTCTATATGAGAGCGGAAAAAGAGTGCAATAAGTTCTCTATACTATTCAATACTTTTTGTCGTCGCTCTGTTTATGATAAAACAAAAACAATTATTTCTGTGAGCTAAATATTGCTTTATTTATTTTAAAAGAAAGAGCCAGAAGAGTCTTCAGCACAAAAACAATTCTTTTTCTTAGTTTCCAATGTAATATTTACTAATGTGATCATGGAAATCGAACAGGTACCGTGTAACAAAAAGGTGTTAACACATCGCCCGTGAGTTCGACTTTTTTATATCCTAAGATGCCCATTCATTGACTTTTTTATATCCTTTTTTTATATCATAACAGACTTTTTTTAAATCCTAAGATGCCCAAGCCACTAACAAGTAGAATTTTCAAATAAAGCCCAGGAAATCCTTGTTTGCTGTTGCAGTTAAAAAAGCTACTATTGGTCAAACTTTAGGCGGAAAAAATGGCTGTGGCAGCAGAGGGAGAGTGAAGATACCGAATTGTGCAGGATGAGTAATGAATCCCGAAAATTTCTCCAGAGACTAAGAAGTTCGAATAACGGGCCGAAAAATGGGCCGCCGCTACTGCAAGGACGAGAATGGGAATCTGGTGACTGATAAGCCGCGTGTGCTTAAAATGTGGAGAGAGCAATTTTCAGCACTACTCCACTCAGATTCTTCCACTGAAGATCAGGAGGCAATGATAGTGGAAGATAGTGTAGATTGTACCCCCCACCCCCCCCTCGTGCATTCGACAAAACGAGATTAGAACGGCAACCGCACATCTTAAGAATAATAAAGCCACTGGTGTGGATGGGCTACCCGCTGAACATTTTAAGCCTGGTGGCGAAAGACTGCTAGCCCACACCCATCAACTCATATCAGGAATATGGTTGGGGGAATCTATGCCTGGCTGTAGGAGTCTCAGTGTATTATGTCCTGTATTCAAAAGGTTCCAAGTATCGTGGTATCAGTCTTTTATCCATCGCACATAAGGTCTTGTCGGGCGCATTATTATTAAAGCCAATTATTGATAAACTGATTGCGACTTATCAGTGTGGTTTTCGACCAGGCAAGTCCACGACTGGCCAAATATTCACGGTACGCCAAATCCTGTAAAAGACCCACGACAAGCAAATCGTTACATACCATCTTTTGTCGATTACAAAGCTGCTTTCGATAGCCCCATACGGGAAAAATTGTACCAAGCTATGTCTGAAATTGGGATTCCGACAAAACTAATCCGCCTCTGTAGAATGACGCTGTCCAACACCAAATCAGCAGCGAAGTTGGGGAAAGATCTCACCGGACAATTCTGTACCAACCAAGGACTGAGACAAGGTGACACACTTTCGTGCAATCTCTTCAACATCTGAATGGAGTAAATAATGAGAAAAGCTGCAGTAAATACGAACAAGATCATAAACATGAAAAGCTTTATGTTGCTGGGGTATCAGTGGGCAAACTTACTAAACCGCACTTGAACGTCGACAACCGATTTAATTTCGAAGTGTTAGATGAATTTATCTACCTTGGATGCGCCGTGAGCATGGACAACAACGTCAGGCTGGAGATAAAGAGGACACTTGTGCTAGGAAATAGATACTATTTTGGGTTTAGCAAACAGTTGAAGAACAAAGCCCTCTCTCGACAGACAAACGTCCAGCTATACCAAACTATTATTGTACTCTCCTGCCATATGGCTCTGTAACTTGGGTCTTATCGAAAGCGAATGAAAAACAACTGGGAGTATTCGATAGAAAAATTCTGCGTAAAATATATGACTTGAACCAAGAGGTATATAATTCATAGTCTGACGTGGACATCTCTAAACGAATCAAATTAGGCCAGTTGCGGTGGCTAGGCCATTATATCGGATCGGATGAAGGTGAGCCAGCGCGAAAGGTTTTTGATAACGTACCCGATGGAAGCAGGAAAAGAGGACGACCACGACTCCGATGGAAAGACCAGGCCGAAGAATCCTTCCGTATCATTGGTGTTACCAACTGGCGTGAAAAGACGAAGGAAAGAATCAGTTGGAGAAATGTGTTAAAATTAGTTTAATTTGTTTGTTTAATTTATATGTGTAAGACATCTGACTTCATGAGGTCAATAAAAAAGCAAAATTCTTGTTAAAATACTAAAATTTAAAATTAAAATTGCATCTGGTTAGCCCACCTTTGATTCGTTAACGCGGCTCATCCTTTTGAGAAAATACTACGGAGAAAATACCACGCTCTTGCATACATGGACGGAGAAAAGCTGATGTAGAATCCCATAGTCCCGAAAGATTTAGAATACGTCGTTCTGTAAACTAGTGCTGAACAAGTGCAGACAAGATATTCAGAATTCCTTACAGTTACAGCTTTGGCAACGGTCATTTGTTATGGCATGCACCTTCAACACGTTCGTACCAATCAGACATTTGTAGACCAAGACTGAGTTCAAAGATCTCCTCCTATACAATATCGGCCAGATTTGCTTGTCATTATTACACAGAATGGTTTACGACGGACATTCCTGCAAGTGGTAGCGTCCATGCCAATTTTCTCCTATGTCAGTTCATCCGATTTGCAGTACCCTGGGATATCACTATGCCCTGACACCCATATAAGGTTAATACAGTTCTACTAAGCCATCTCCTTAAGAGATCTGCGGCAGTCATAAGCAGGTTTCGACTTAAGAATGATTGATTTCAGGACTTGATAGCCGGCCGACAGTCATAGGCGAACGTCACATTGTGTTCGTCGGCATACACAGAAAAAGCGTCTTCACAAACGTCACTCCATGCAGCTGTCTATTGAAGCGAATCCATAGGCTTAGCCAGATCAGTTTTGGATAAAGGCCAGCACTCTTTCCGGTCAGCTAAAAGCTCCAATAAGGCCTTGCGGTTCATTTCCATTTACAGTCAATATCAAATATAAGTACATAGCCTCGTGTTTTTATCTCGTTTACCCAAGTCTGCAACATCGTATTGGGGTACTTCTCATTCACAGTCCATATGTTATTTAAATCCTCATCGTCCTGTTCAGTATGTGTTAGAAAAGAAGTTATGACAACCAAAAAATAGGTTGTGGAAACCGAAGGAACGTTACCACAAATGGTTTCAGGCGCTACCCCCAAACTTCGGTTAGATCAACTTAATTTAAAAATTGATTCGGCTGCGAGAACCGAATATCCAAATCTCCTCTTAGAATCGACAGAACTGTCCACTATTTCAGCGCCAACAGCCGAATTGAGCATTGGTTGGATTGAATTTGTGAAAAATTCTGTTACTACAACAGAATCTCTCATAAATTCGGTTACGACAACCAAATTTTTACTTATTTCGATTACAACCACCTGCATTGGTTATAATATTGGTTTCCAACTTGTACATACTACACGGAGTTAGAGGTGTGATTGATTGCGCAGGACGCGCTGGCGGGCATACATGCACAATTGGTGAACATAATTGCTGATAAAAAAAAATCGAAATATTGTTGTTTGGATGCAAATATGATGTGTGTTCGAAGCTTGTCACAAATGTAGTATACTTGTATCCAAACACATCGTGTTTGGTATTCAATATTACTTATTGGAGACATAATAATTAAAATGTTATAATATAATATGTATATGTTTTTGTGATCCAAACTTTGCTATGCTTGTCAAAAAAATACAACTGTGTTGACTTTACTTCAATGTGGTGAAGTAAATTTTTCTCTGGCGATATATGCTGCCGAGAGAAAAAGAATAAATGATAGACAAAGAGAGACAAAGTGAGACAATTCACAGTCTAAGTTAATGTTGCCGTAAGTGCATTTTTTGCATAATTCACTCAGGCAGTGATTCACAAATATTCGTGAATGCGTGTATCAGTGACGTATGCTGTCACGAGAGTATCCACGTGTTTGGGAGGAAATACACACATGTCTTTATGTAAGATTATGGATGGTTGGGACGAAGTATGTCCTGCATGTTGCATGTTGCAGTGCAATTTGCAAGTAAATATTCTAATGTTTGCATTTAAAAAAACGAGAGTTGGGGGCTTGCAAATATTTTGATGTTGGGACTGTGTTCCAATAAGTATATACATGGTTCCTGCCGAATGTGTTTGGGAGAATATATTACAGAGGCCGTTTCCTCAACGTGTATTGTTTGCGATCGGTATCTGAAGGGTTTTTCAACAGAGACGCTACAAAGTTAAATCGATAGGGACAGCAAAACGACGCCATATTTTTTCCCGTCCTTTTGACATTTCTCTTCAGTAAGGTTTGCGATTTCATCATGGAAAGATATACGAGCCAACATCGAGTCGATATTATTACAATTTACTACCGAAATTTGGAGTCAGTGGCCTCAACTTTAAGGGGCCAACTTTAAGAGGCCTCAACAATCAGCGATGAGGCTCATTTCTGGCTGAATGGCTTCGTCAATAAGCAAAATATGCATTATTGGTCAGACAGCAATCCACACGTAATCCATGAGTCATCATTGCATCCCGAAAAAATTACGGTTGGGTGCGGTTTATGGGCCGGCGGCATCATTGGGCCGTACTTCTTCCGTGATGATCAAGACCGGCACATTACTGTGAATGCGAATCGCTACCGTTCAATGATAACCGAATATTTTTGGCCCCAATTGGATAATATGGACTTGGAGGACATGTGGTTTCAACAGGACGGCGCCACAAGCCACACAGCAAATGCCACAATCAATTTATTGGAAACCAATTTTGGCGAAAGTGTTATCTCACGAAATGGTCCTGTCGATTGGCCGCCTCGGTCGTGCGATTTGACGCCGTTAAATTATTTCCTGTGGGGCTACGTCAAGTCTATGGTCTATGCCAACAAGCCAGCGAAGATTGATGAACTTCGTACGAATATCGAACGTGAAATTGCAGCAGTATCGGCCGATTTATGCTTGAAAACCGTCGAAAATTGGGTTCAGCGTCTGGACTTCTGCAAGCGTGCCCGTGGTGGCCATGCATAAGAAATCGAGTTCCATACATAATGGCATCGAACGTACTTTCACACGTATAAAGAATTTCGTTGGTATCTAAAACCGGTTTTGTTTTATTTAAAAAAACTTTTGTAGCGGCCTTATTGAAAAACCCGTTAGCTCATGCCACTATATAATATATATAATAATACTCCTTTACATGAATAGACTACCGTTTTTATTTTCTTGCTATTTAGCTATTAATAATTAAACTAAAAAAAAATTTAAAGACTATTTACAACTTATTGGAAACTATTTGCATCTACTTAACGGGCCCAGCCAAGAACATGATGTTCATGCTCAACGTGCCCATAATGCTCCTGGTGCTCGTGTTCCTTGTGCTCTTCCTTAGCTTCGCCGATTTTGTGAACGGTAGCTTCAAATCCCTTCTTCTTATCGGCCGTATAATGGACAATGCGAGTGGTGCCATCAGATTCCTTAAGAGAGTAACCACCTGAAAATGTAAAAGTTTTGACAATTAAATCGATTTATACATAAACAAGGATATAAGAAAGTTTGTTACCTTTGACTTTATCACCATCTCTGGACTCCCATTGTTGCTTGATATCCCCAGTTTTCTTATCATTAACGCCATATTTAAATTCATATTTAGCATGACTGTGATGCTTATCATGCCAATCATCATGATGTTCTTTATGATCATCATGATGTTCATAAACTATGACATGATCATGATGTATATTGTGATGATGATCTTCATGACCACCACCCTGGATTTCATGAACTTCACTAAATGGATGGACTTCATGAACTTCACTGATGTGATGATGAGGACTTTGGTGATGTGCGTCATGTAAATCAATAATAGAATAACTGACGGCCGGTTCATGATGTCCATGTTCGAATGTGGAGTGAATTAAGTGTCCTGCAGCAGCTGAGGCACCGAGAGCCAATAGTACAGTGGTAGATCCAAACAAACGCATTTTTGTTTTGAATGTCAGAATTTAGCGAAATGTTAATTAACTGGAAGTAGTGGAAGAACTAATGCTAAGAAGAACTAAATGCTTCATATTTATAGTTACTTAACTGAAACTGTTTTGAATTGCAGCTTAATTAGGTTTGCACTACATTCTGATATAGCGATGTGATATGTGTTTACTGTTCATTGTTGTTACCATTTATCTGTCCCCATTCCCAGTTGTTATTGTTGGTTGTTACATGCGTTGATTTTTCAGTTTTTCAGTTAAACGGGGTTTTGTTGTTTTGTCTGTTTACTCTTGAACTTGAACTTGATCGAGTTTTGGACAGAAAGAAGTGGTTGGTATTAACCGGAATAAATATTTGGAACCAGGGCGTTCTCTACAATAAAATATAAACTGTAATATGATTTTAAACAAATGACCTGAATGTGTTGTGAATGCTTAAAACATATAGTTTATATATTTATTGTTATAGATTTAAAAAAAAAAATAGTTAATAAATAATTCTGCATTATCTCTAAATGTGTCGCATTTTAAAATTACAACAAAATGTATATTATTTCTCCTTGACATGAAGCATATATACTTTATATGGGGCATTCAATGTTATTCGGAGATACATGTTCCTTTTAGTTTTTTGAACAGAACCGATTACAGCACCGCTTTCAAATATACTGGGTTTTTGAGGAACTAATGCAAAAACGTACCCAATACTTAGGTCGGTGTAAAAGCTACAAATTAATGTTGACTCCAAATACATAAACAATTAATAGTCTTTGAAACCTAAGTTAAAATAGATAACAACTGTGGTTTATATTTAACGGTGGTATATTATTTACACTTTCTTATAATAAAACACGGCCCATGTTACGAAGAATTCGTTCCACTTGGATTAAACTAACATTTGAATGCTAACGGTGCGTTTACACGGGACAGTTTGAGACAAGATAATTGAGAATATGTATTAGTTGTCACAAAGAGAAAAATTGTTTGTGTGACGTACGCGTCCAGCCAATTATAAAGACAGTACAGTTTTAAGCAAACACCGACAGCGTCGTTTCGTTAAATTTTATGCTCTAATTTTTTGTTTCTTCGCTCTATAATAAAAATTAGCAAAATTTTCAAATAAAAATATATTTCCCAATTTGTAAAGTCGTTTACGATGTTTTGCTTTTTTCGCAAATTACTGCGAAACGTCACCGATATGGCCGATGGCTGAACTGGTAGATGTTGACGCAGTAGGATTTTTTGTAATTGTGTGAACCAATAACAGGCATTTAGTTTTTGTTTCATGACTCTAATCGTCAAATTCAACACAGATCCATATGCACGAACACAGTAAACAAAAAAGTACAACAACAAAATACACTGAATTTAACAGATGGAGTCATAAGAAAGCAAAATCAGTTGTTCTATTACGCCAACCTTTACTAGTTCAGCCATGATCTGGCCGCTTATGTCATATCTCTTGCCGAAGTTACTGTCGTTGAAAAATCAGAGACAGTGGCGAGGCAAGTGAGAGAAGTGTAAGTGTGGTAGTAAAAATGTGTGAATGTATTGCTACTGTCGGAGCAAAACTGTCCCGTGTAAACGCCACGTAACAGACAGTTGGTTATGTGTATTGCAGTTCAGTTACTTTAAAAAAAATGTCAAGTTAATGTAATGTCATATTAAAATTAAAAGTTTTGTTAATTATATAATTACAGTTGTGGTGACTTTTAAGCCTTTTGACTTTGAATTCACCACAAAAGGTTCAAGAATTCGGTAAGCATAGAAGTGGCTGGAATGTACTAGACAGTTGTCGATGGCGATATAGTTTGGTATAAAAGCTCAATCAGTATCGTTGTTGGATATACCATATGCAGAGAATCATACAATCGGCGGAAGATAAGAGCCTAACCTTGTTTTCGAGAAAAACAAACTGTGAAGTGTTAATTGCAAGTTAAATTTCAAGATGCGCAGTGGAAGCGCATCTTTCCATTCTTTGGAAACCGCTGCAAGGACTGAACTTGGCTATCAAAAACCGCACAAGGATAAGCCATGGTACGACGAAGAATGTCGCATTGCAACTGATGAAAAAGACGATGCACGAATGACAACGAAACAGTCAGTTACAACGCGTGCTGCGAGTGAGCGGTACAAGAAGCAAAGAAGGGAAGAAAACCAACTATTTAGGCGGAAAAAATGGCAGTGGGAGCAGAGAGAGAGAGAGTGAAAACCCCGAAATCTGCAGGATGAATGGTGAATCCCGAAAGTTTTTCCAGAGGGTAAGAAGATCGAATAACGGCTTAATAATGGGCTGCCCTCCTGCATGGACGAGAATGGGAATCTGGTGACTGAGAAGCAGTGTGTGCTCAAAATGTGGAGAGAGCACTTTTCAGCACTACTTCACTAACATTCTTGCACTGAAGATCAGGAGGTAATGCTAGTGGAAGATAGTGTAGATTGTACCCTCCCCCCCAACCAAGCCGAGATTAGAACGGCGATCACCCGCCTGAAGAATAATAAAGCCGCTGGTGCGGATGGCCTACCCGCTGAACTTTTTAAGGCAGATGGCGAAGGACTGCTGGCCCACATGCATCAACTTATATGCGGTATATAGCTAGGAAAATCTATGCCCGACGATTTGAGTCTCAGTGTATTATGTCCTGTATTCAAAAAGGGTGATCCGTGTGTCTGTTCCAACTATCGCGGTATTAGTCTTTTATCCGTCGCGTATAAGGTCCAGTCAAGCGTATTATGTGAAAGACTAAAGCCAATTATTGAAAACCTGATTGGACCTTATCAGTGTGGTTTTAGACCAGTCGAATACACGACTGAACAAATATTCACGCTGCGCCAAATCCTGGAAAAGACCCACGGAAAGCAAATCGATACATACCACCTTTTTGTCGATTACAAAGCTGCTGTCGATACCCCCATACGGGGAAAACTGTACGAAGCTATGTCTAAACTTGGTCTTCCGGCAAAACTGATCCGCCTCGGTAGAATGACACTGACCAATACTAAATCAGCAGTGAAAGTAGGGAAAGACCTCTCTGAACCATTCTGTACCAAGCGAGGACTTAGATAAGGCGACACTCTTTCGTGCAATCTCTTCAACATCTTAATGGAGATAATTATGAGAAAGGCTGCAGTAAATACGAACAAGACCATTAACACGAAAAGCCATATGTTGCTGGCGTATGCTGACGACATAGACATCATTGGGCGAAATTTGCGAGAGGTTACTGCAGTATTTCCAAGAATCGGAAAAAAATCAGCGAAGGTGAGTCTTGCTGTTAATGAGGGCAAGACAAAATTGGTGGTGTCAACGACTAGAGAAACCTCTCGACTTGGTCCGCACTTGAACGTTGACAACCGATTTAATTTTGAAGTGGTACATGAATTTGCCTACCTTGGATCCGCCGTGAACAAGGACAACAACGTCAGCCTTGAGATAGATAGGAGAATTGTGTCTGCAAATATATGTTATTTTGGGCTCAGCAAGCAGTTTAGGAACAAAGCCCTCTCTCGACGGACAAAAGTCCAGCTATGAAAAACACCTGGGAGTTTTCGAGAGAAAAATTCTCCGTAAAATATATGAACCTGTTAGGGAAAACGGCGAGTACCAACGTCGCTGGAACGCAGAGCTATATAATCTATATAAAATTTTCAATTTGAAATTGGGTGTGGTAAAACTTTCTAAGATAGATACATACATACTTATAAATATATATGTAGAAGTAGATAATGATTTTGTAATAAAATAAATTATATTAATTTTATTTTTGTTTAACAAAACTAAATTAAAGTACATGCCTTTCACGGCCTTCATCTTTGCATACCTTCTAAGGCCTTCTATAGGCAATGGGTAAGGAAGGCCTTGGCTCCCAATCTCACGTAATGTTAAAAAGAAAGGAGGAGGTACTGTGATGGGAAGGCCATACGTATTTAATGAAGGCACGTTTGGTCATGATTTCAGGCCTTCCAGGTCATGACTTCCGCCGCTGGAATTATTTAAACACATTACTTATACTTTGATGCAACTATTTAGAATAGAAGTAGAAGAAATTTAAAAAACTAATTGTGATCACGAACGTGATATTACCTGGAAATCTTTCGGTTTATATAAAAAAATAGGTTATATGAGAGTGTGGTACAGCTGGACATTTGTTGCTCGAGAGAGGGCTTTATTTCTAAAGTGCTTGTTTAGCCCAAGATAAAATATATACTCAAGCACAATTCTCCGCATAATCTCAAGACTGACGTTGTTGTTTTTGTGTACGGCAGATCCGAGATATATAAATTCGTCCAACACCATGAAATTAAGACGGTTATCAACGTTCACACTTTGGATTTGGTGTTCGTCAAGGTAGTCCTTGAAAGGTGTATGAGTTTTGCACGAATACTAAGCTCAGACATTGCTTCGTAGAGTTTCTCCCGTATCGGGCTATGGAAGGTCGCCTTATAATCGACAAATAGATGATAGGTATCGATTTATTTTTCGTGGGTCTTCTCCAGGATTTGGCGAAGGGTGAAAGTGTGGACAATAGTCGATTTTCCAGGCCTAAAGCCACTGTCGTGTGGTGCAATCAAGCTGGCGATAATTGGTTTTATCCTTTCGCACATTATACTTGGTAGGCTATGGATAAAAGGCTTATTCCACTATAGATGGCACAGAGACTCGGGTCACCTTTTTTAAATATGGGACATAGTACACTGAGACTCCAATCACCGGGCATGCATTCATATAACCAAATTTTGCTAATGAGCTGATGCATGCACCTTATCAGCTCATCGCCGCCAGCCTTAAACAGCTCCGCCGGTAATCCGTCGGCTCCTGCGGCTTTCTTGTTTTTCAGCCGGGCAATATCTGTTCTGACCTCGTCTTGGCTAGAACGGAGGCAAACGACGTCGTCGTCCAAATTGTGACCGATTCTCTGATCGTCATTGGATATCTCAGATACCAATAGCGCGGAGAAATGATCTCTCCATATTCCCAACATACTCTGCACATTTGCGATGAGATTTCCATCCTTGCCTTTACAGAAGGGGGGTCCTGAACCATGCCTATTAGTTCCGTTTTTGACTTTTCGACAGAATTTTCGGGCTTCGTTTTTCCTTCTGTCTGTCACAATTTTTTCATTCTTGCGCTTTCTCCACTGCCATTTCTTACGCCGAAAGAGACGGTTTAACTCCTTTCTTTTTTCTTATACCCCTCAGACGCAGCTCACGATGCAATTGACTGAAGCATTACCATACATGCGGCGTTCTTTTCATCATTTACAATGCGACACTCTTTATCGTACCATGGTTTGCTGCGAAGCGGTTATTCAAAACTAAGTGCAGTTTTTGCGGCAGTTTTTCGGTGTCGCAAATGAGTGTTCACTGCGCTTCAGGATCGTCGTGGGGAGGGGGTGGGTTCTGTGCCAAAAGTTACATGAATTTCATTGAGTAGGCTGTGGCTACCTCTGGTAATTGCAGCTCTCCCATGACCAGCTTTCTCTGCGGCTGGTTTCGTACGATTACGATATCACTCTTCTTAATCTTGTGTGAAATTTTGCTGGTACTAGGTAGTGATCAGAATTGATGTTAACTCCTCTGATCCTCGCACGTCCACTACACTGGATGAATTCCTTCATTCAATTACCACGTGATCAATTTGGGTTTTCGTTCTTCGATTAGGGGACACCCAAGTAGCCTTGTGGATGTCTTTATGCAGGAATCTTGTACCACTGTTTTGCCGCGGCAAAGTCAATCAGTCTCATACAGTTGTCGGAAGTGTCAGCATGTAGACTGAAATTGCCAATAGTTGGATGAAACACACTCTCCCTGTCTACTTTAGCATTAAAATCTCCTAGTACAATCTTAATGTCATGGCCAGAGCTGCGGTCATACGTTTCCTCTAGGCGCTCGTAGAATATGTCTTTGGCATCATTATCTTTCTCTTCTGTCCCGGAATGCACACAAATTAGGGAATATAAAAATATTTCGCTTTTATGCGGATTGTGGCTCAATGTTAACTCACAGGATTGAACCTAGAGACTAGATGTCGCAGTATTTTGCCAACAATAAATCTGGAACCAAAATCATGTTTTTTTCATGGCAACTGTAGTATATGTCGCAGTTTCGTTTTCTTGTGCAGCCATGTCCTGCCCATCGCATTACCTGGATTGCGGTAATGTGAGCCGTATAACTTTCGAGGGCATCTGCCAATTGGATGCTTGCACCGGATCTATATAGATTTCTCACATTCCAGGTGCATATCCGTAAATCATGGTCCTTATAACGTTTGCGGGGGTCGTCAACAAATAGGGGTTGTTTATGTTTTATATTTTGTTCTTGTATATTCACTGCCATTATGAACGAAGGAGGGAGGCAAACCCAGTCCACCTGGTTTTTGAATTTTATCTACTGCCAGGATATTTGATTGCAGCCACCCATTTTGGATCAGACGCTGACCTGGATGCAATATGATGAACCTGGATTTTCTTCTATTGGTTTGTGTCCGCCGTTGACCCATATGCTGGGTCATCCGCCTTCTAAGTACAAAGGAATATGTGCGATTGTTTGATATGCTTCAGTGACATCAGTCACTTACTAAACCTAAGACTTATGAGTGATCGCTTAACCAATAAGGCTGCCCATTTGTTTCATTTCTGGCCACTCCCAATTGAATGGCTATCAGAAACTTTCCACCTCCACGTACAGTCCCATGTCCTAAGCATACACATCGGATCTTGTAGAACGCATTTAGGGGGCCTCCTATTAGAAAGGAAATGGGAATGAGAAGCGAATGGCTCGTGAGTCGAGGAGAAAACATATACATAAAAACATATGCCTGCTAAAAGAAGGCGAGGTTGACTGCCTCAGAAGGCATATTTGAAGGTTTATACTGGAAAGGCATCGCACTGAAAGCTTGATGTTCTTGTCGACGTAAAAGTTACGCTTTACTATTGTATTTCAGATCTAGCACTATTGGGATCCGATGGTCCTCTGGACATGTAAAGAAGTATTGGGAATATTTTCTTGTGTGTTTTAATTGCGATATTTTTTTAACACTTGCATAGTTGGAAATTCTCATCCGAAATGAGTTTGCGTTTGCACTTAGTCTGACGCATTTTTCAACAGCATCATTCCAAAAAAACCGCTGACAACGATCTACGGATAGATCTGAAATAGCTACACGCTGAAAAATAACGGCCCCAGCAACATATTGCAGGAACCATTCCCATGTTTGCAAGCATTATTTTCGTGAATTGAAGATCAGCTGTTTTTTGTTTCTATATTGTCTGTCACGATTTTGCTTTCAGCAGTTTTCAACAAACACAGCCACATTTGAGTCACAAAAACATGTATTATAACCTATTAATCATTTTCTTCGAAACATGTTAAATTGAATAGCAAACACAATGTGTTTGGACACAAGTATACTATATTTACGACAAGCTACAAATACACGTTATATTTGCATCCAAACAAATTTTTCAGCGTGTATACGGTTAGCTGGGAATCATGAGGATGCATTTTGGAAAAAAAAATTATAAAATAACTATATATCTCGATTAATAGATACATATATAGAATGGTCTTGAGGTGGAATAAATAAAATAAATGAATATCATCCCTGATGAATATATTCAATGATTTTATAACGGGGGTCGAGGTTGACCCACAACATCTTTAAAAAAATATATTAAAATGTTATTCTTTATTGGAAACAGAAGATTTTCTTGATGGAAATTTAATCCATATTCAATTAATTTACCTTTTTTATGTTTTGAAAAGTTGTTCCTTCTTGAAATTAATTTTAATTCTGAAAACTAAATATATTCTCATAAAAATCCAAATATAACACGAATTTATGCAAATTGTCGGGAACCCTTTAACGGGCCCAGCCATGGCTATGATGGTTATGCACAATATGCCCATGATGTTCATGGTGTCCATGTTCCTTGTGTTCTTCTTTAGCATGACCGATTTTATGGACAATAGCCTCGAAGCCTTTCTTTTTATCGGCCGCATAATGGACAATTCGAGTTGTGCCATCAGATTCTTTAAGGGAGTAACCACCTAGAAAATCGAAATTTTAGAATTAGGTAAATTTAAAATTAATCGCAGTTTAAAGGAAACTTACCCTTTACTTTATCGCCATCTCTGGACTCCCATTGCTCCTTGACATCACCTGTTTTGCGATCATTAACGCCATATTTAAATTCATATTTAGCATGACTATGATGTTTGTCATGACTGTGATCATGATGATCCTGGTGCGCACTGTGATTGTCATTGCCATGATCATAAACAGCGATGTGATTATGCAGCGAATGATGATATTTGGGATCCTCAAAATGACCACTATGCAATTCATGAACTTCATGATGATAGGGTGTAGCATGTTGACTATGATCTACATCAATTGTAGCATAACTGACTGCGGGTTCATGATGACCGTTTTCGAACGTGGTATGAACTGAATGTCCGGCTATAACTGAGGCGCCCAAAACCAAAATAACAGAAGTAGACGCAAAAAGACGCATTTTAATCAAAAGTTTTAGTTAATCTAACTGATTGTTGTGTGTTGGATATTTTGAAGTTTGCAACAACTGATGGCAACTTTAAATTTCGTATTCCTATTTATACTATGTGGTTAAGTAATTAATCTGAATAAATACAGTAAAGAGCAAAACTATTAAAAATGTTTTACATTCACTTAACCTTCTTGGTAAACGAAGCCAACTGTAATTTTATGCAACTACATGTGTAACATATGTATAATTATGAAATACATGTGTAATTGGCTTGTTGACATAGAGTTCAAAAGAACTAAACCAAATAATGAAATCTCACTAAGTGCCATATACTACTATAATAAGGCTTTAAGTAAATGCTGGAAATCTGCAACCTCAATCTTCAAATAACGAGAGATAATAAGAGAAGATATCGCATCCATTTCTTTGTATAAAATCGAACTATTTTATGAACTAACTGGGATTTGATTTGTACTATTTTCATACTTGATCATGTGTGGCGGATCAGTTGAGATCTGAAAGTCGTGGCGACGCTAAGAGGTCTCCAAGGAGGCTATACGAAACACATGTGTTTATTGTGTCTCTGGAATACACAATTTAAAGGAAACCAGTATGAGACGCATGACTGGCTTGTTCGAGATCCAACGAAGAAAGGACAAAACTGCGTAAATGATCCACTCCCCAGTTGGAAATTTTGTCTTGAAGACATTGTCAGTAGTATCGCCTTAGGACTACTATGTCAGTAGGTGATGACAATTTATATAAGACATCTTCTGGACATGTCACTAGTTTTGACTTAGGTGACATAAACTGTGAAGGGGCTGACAAACCATGTAACATCGTCCAATTGGTTTGTCAGCACTTTGTCATGGCTGACTCATATTAAGACCAATGCTGAATGTCAATTGAGGATGTCTTCATCATTAGTCAAGTGCGGGTCATGTGTGTGGATTTTCAAATTTTTCAAAAACTTCGAACTGAAAAATTTATATTTATTTGTAGTTATGAAACATGTATATGCCATACGTTTTCAGAATGCATATCAAAATATTTAAAAATTTTTAAAAGAATATGCTAATTTTCAAAGCATTATAATTATAAATGTATGTCTCACTTTTTGTCATCTTATATTTAAAATTTTATTTAATATCGTGCAACAGAAAAGATATATATATATATACATATGTACATTAGGGTGTCCCAAATTTTTTTTCTTTTTCGATTTTCATGGTTGCTCAAGCTTGATTGGAAAGCTTATAGGGTAAAGTATTATTGAGATTGTATATGCATAAACCACCAGTTTTGGCAATGATTTTGCTCAATAAGGTACCACGTATTAAATTTTGGATAAATTTTATTAGTAACGCTTTATAACTTTTAAAATGCCTATACAAATTTAAAAAACTAATGATGCACTTTAAAAGACGTATAAATTCCAAGAAATTTTGTAGAAAAAAATTTTAAATTTGCTGTTACTGTTCCAGAGTTATACCATTTTAAAACCTTTTACCCATTGTATGAACCTAAAAAATTATAAACTGTTTGCTATTTTTGCATCGGATTTGATTTAAATTTCAACAAAAATTTAAAATACTAATGATGCACTTTAAAAGATGGATAAATGCCAAGCAATTTGGTAGAACAAATTTTGAATTTGCAGTTGCTGTTCCAGAGTTAAACCATTTTAAAACTCTTTACCCATTGTATGAAACTAATAATAATATAAAGTAATTGCCACTTTTTCATCGGATTTGCTTTGCTCTAAACACTATACTCTTGAAAAAATCTACATGCGCTAAGTAGCGACAAAGAATTACACGTAGCAAAAAATGGCACCGGCAACATATTGTAGGAACCATATATATGATTGCTTTTTTGCTACGTGTAATTCTTTGTCGCTACTTAGCGCATGTAGATTTGATCAATAATACAATGTCTAGGGCAAATCAGATGGAAAGAGACAAACAGTTTGTAATATTATTACGTTCATACAGTGGTAAATAGTTTTCAAGTGGCATAACTCTGGAACAGTAACTGCATATTAACAATTTTTTTTAGAAAATTGCTTGGTTTGGAATGTTTGCTGTAAAAATTTTGACTTACAAAGTAACAAAATCGTGGTTATTGACCGAGTTTGAAGTAAAATTCAAAAAACGTCCGGAATGGCCGATTTTTGGGAGAAAGTCGATTTGTGCGACCTCTAAACCTCGTCCGAAAAATCTGAAAAAAATCTCAAAAATACTTTAAATTATTAGCTTTCAAATAAAGCTTGAGCAAAAAAAATTTTTATTGATGGGACACCCTAATGTACATAGACCTAAATTGCAATAAATAAGTACCTATAAGATGAACCGAAACACCATATTTAAACACATCTTGTGTAACTGACCCACTGATGAATGGGTGCCATGAAGTTTTTTGTATGGGAGCGGGTGTGAAAGTCAGCAGTGACTCTGACATATCAGTTCTTTGTCATTGATGATGTCTATAGGCAATTTTCAACGGGGTCGTTCCAATTGAGAACTTCCTCATGGTAATCGTTAAAAACGAAAAATATAAAACTTTACAGTTTTTTTAATCACAAAATTTGTAACGAAAACCATTAAAAATATGGGAGATTTTACAAAATTCCCGAAATTTTCCACATATAGCGCTAGGTAGTTACAACATCGAACATCATTATTTACAAAACATGCGCATATCTCAGTGAGATAAAATAAATCGCGATGCAGCTTTGCACAGCGAGATACTGGTGGAAAAATATCAATTTTTTTCTAAAATTTAATAAATTTGGAAAGGTCTGGAGAAAGCTGTATGAAAGATCGAAAAGGTTGGCATTCATCAAATTATGTATGTAAAGGGTTTTTCAATAAGAGCGCTACAAAAGTTTTTTTCAAATAAAACAAAACCGGTTTTAGATACCAATGAAATTCTTTATTCCTGTTTAAGTACGTTCGATGCCATTATGTATGGAACTCGATTTCTTTTGCATGGCCACCACGGGCACGCTTGCAGAAGTCCAGACGCTGAACCCAATTTTCGACGGTTTTCAAGAATAAATCGGCCGATCCTGCTGCAATTTCACGTTCGATATTCGTACGAAGTTCATCAATCGTCGCTGGCTTGTTGGCATAGACCATAGACTTGACGTAGCCCCACAGGAAATAATCTAACGGCGTCAAATCGCTCGACCGAGGCGGACAATCGACTGGGTCATTTCGTGAGGTAACGCGTTCACCAATCTTGGTTTCCAATAAAGTGATTGTGGCATTCGCTGTGTGGCTTGTGGCCGTCCTGTTGGAACCACATGTCCCCCAAGTCCATATTATCCAATTGGGGACAAAAATATTCGGTTATCATGGAACGGTAGCGATTCGCATTCACAGTAAAGTGCCGGTCTTGATCATCACGGAAGAAATACGGCCCAATGACGCCGCCGGCCCATAAACCGCACCAAACCGAGTTATTTTCAAGTTGTTGCT
Organism: Phaonia tiefii; assembly: GCA_963931995.1. Taxonomy (NCBI): domain Eukaryota; kingdom Metazoa; phylum Arthropoda; class Insecta; order Diptera; family Muscidae; genus Phaonia; species Phaonia tiefii. Next base: position 167,296,254 of record OZ008371.1, read on the forward strand.
CAGCCCAATTCACGAACATACGACGCTTATGGTGGTCAAGCGACTTCAGTTCTTGCGTCAATTTGATCTGGTAAGGATGTAGGCCAAGATCTTTTCGCAAAATTCGCCACAACGACGTCACAGAGATGCCCATCGCTTGAGAACGGTGTGTGAGAGACACATTTGGGCTTTCTTGAACTGAAGCCTCAACGGCAGCAATATTCTCGACACTACGGGCACTTATTTGTCTTACTGGCACGGGAACATTTTGTACTGTGACTGTGGATTCAAATTTTTCCACTAGACGCTCAATTGTTGATCTGGTAGGACGATTATGACGACCATAACTTGGACGTAGCGCTCTGAATGTTGAGGCCACTGACTCAAAATTTCGGTAGTAAATTTTAATAATTTCGACTCGTTGTTGGTTCGTATATATATAAGATATATCTTTCCATGTCAAAAGAGCGGGAAAAAATATGGCGTCGTTTGCTGTCCCTATCGATTTACTTTTGTAACGTCTCTGTTGAAAACCCCTTTACGTTTGGTAGTTCTTTGCTATTGGCAAAAATGACATGACGCATTTTTCCCAAAAACTTAAAAAACGCGGTGTGTTTTTCCATGTTTTGACTTTAAATGCATGCTCTTACCAAAACCTTTCTATATTTCAACGATTTTTATATTATTTTAGCATATTAGTATAATATTTATTTCAAAATTAAAATGTATTTCCTGTTAGCCAAGATATTTTCAAATAACTATCAAAAAACAAACAAATTTTTTGACAAAGAGACAAGAACAAACGCAAATGTCCCAAGAACCATAAAAGTAAAAGAAGAGAACTCCCCACATGTTTTTGAATATTTTTTCTAGCGCTGCGAACGTTTCGAAAGTTTGTTGTTGAACATCTATAGGCACGGGTAGGGCAATATATCAAAGTGAACACATGCAAACAACAAACAGCGTTAGTATCACATACGTGATTGTTGTACAATAATAGTGACTACCTCAAAATAAGTATGATGGTATTCATGTAGCGGCAGCGCACAAACAAGCTGGTCGTCGTCGCCAAAGAGCATTGAATAGTACAGAGAACTCATGGAAGGAATTGTATGACACAAACTCACTGGTGACATCTGGCGAATGATTCAAAACGCATTACTCTCGTTTTGTTATAACTTGGTCCATTCATAATTTTGATGTGAAACATTTATGCCGTTTGAAATATTGATGCTTTTTGTATTGAAATATTTTATAAAGAGAATGAGACTCGTTTATGCTCTTTTACCCAGGCTCTCGAGAGCGGGAAAAGAGTGCAATAAGTTCTCTATACTATTCTATACTTTTTGCCGTCGCTCTGTTTATGACAAAACAAATACGATTATTTCAGCTAAGTATTGCTTTATTTATTTTAACAATATTACATCTAATATTACAGCAGATGTAAGAAAAAATAAAGTGCGATATCAAAAGAGCGGATAAGCAGAAGGATAAGCCATGGTACGACGAAGAATGTCGCATTGCAACTGATGAAACAGACGCTGCACGTATGGCAGCGAAACAGTCAGTTACAACGCGTGCTGCGAGTGAGCGGTACAAAACCAACTATTTGGGCGGAAAAAATAGCAGTGGGAGCAGAGAGAGAGCGAAAAAACTGAAATGTGCAGGATGAATGGTGAATCACGAAAGTTTTTCCAGAGGGTAAGAAAATTGAATAACGGGCCTAATAAAGGACGGCCATCCAGCACAGACGAGAATGGGAATCTGCTGTGTAGACCACCTTTCAGCACTACTCCACTCAGATTCTTCTACTGAAGATCAGGAGGTAATGATAGTGGAAGATAGTGTAGATTGTACCCCCCCCCCCCACCAAGACGAGATTAGAACGGCAGCCGCTAGTGCGGATGGCCTACCCGCTGAACTTTTTAAGGCAGGTGGCGAAGGGCCGATAGCCCACATGCATTTACTTATAAGCGGTATATGGCTGGGGGAATCTATGCCCGACGATTGGTGTCTCAGTATATTATGTCCTGTATTCAAAAGGGTGATCCATGTGTCTGTAATTATCGCGGTATCAGTCTTTTATCCATCGCGTATAAGGTCTTGTCGAGCGTATTATGTGAAAGACTAAAGCCAAATATTGAAAACCTGATTAGACCTTGCACACAATCAATATATGTCTTCGGTTAGTGACTTATGTAAATACACACCGCAGTGGCTTAACGGGCTAGACGCTGCTGAAGATGATGCTTCACAAACATCGAAACGATCGTCAAGCGAATGTGAGTTCGAATCCCACCCGCGGCATTTTCATTTTTTTCACTAACCGGAGAAAATATGATCTCTTAGCCTTAAAACGAAATTACAACTTATCAGTGTGGTTTTAGACCAGTCGAATCCACGACTGACCAAATATTCACGCTACGCCAAATCCACGGAAAGCAAATCGATACATACCACCTTTTTGTCGACTACAAAGGTGCTTTCCATAGCCCCATACGGGGAAAACTGTACGAAGCTATGTCTGAACTTGGGATTCCGGCAAAACTGATCTACCTCCGTAGAATGACACTGACCAACACCAAATCAGCAGTGAAAGTGGGGAAAGACCTCACTAAACCATTCTGTACCAAGCGAGGACTTAGACAAGGCGACGCACTTTCGTGCAATCTCTTCAACATTTTAATGGAGATAATAACGAGAAAGGCAGCAGTAAGTACGTGCAAGACCATTAACACGAAAAGCCATATGTTGCTGGTGTATGCTGATGACATAGACATCATTGAGCGAAATTTGGGAGAGATTACTGGAGTATTTGCAAGAATCGAAAAGGAATCAGCGAAGGTGGGTCTTGCTGTTAATGAGAGCAAGACAAAATTGATGGTGTCAACGACTAGAGAAATCTATCGACTTGGTCCGCACTTGAACGTTGACAACCGATTTAATTTTGAAGTGGTAAATGTATTTGTCTACCTTGTATCCGCCGTTAACAAGGACAACGACGTCAGCCTGGAAATAGATAGAAGAATTGTGCCTGCAAATAGATGCTATTTGGGCTCAGCAAGCAGTTTAGGAAAAAAGCCCTCTTTCGACGGACAAAAGTCCAGCTATATCAGACTCTCATTTTACCTGTCTTGACATGTAGCTCCGAAAATTGGGTCATATCGCTAGCGGATGAAAAACACCTGGGAATTCTCCGTAAAATATATGGTCCTGTTAGGGAAAACGGCGAGTACCGACGTCGCTAGAACGCAGAGCTACATAATCCATATTCTGACGGGGACATAGCTAGACGAATCAAATTGGGCCAATTGCGTTGGCTAGGCCATGTTATCAGAATGGATGAAGATGAGCCAGCGCAAAAGGTTTTCGATAACGTAGCCGATGGAAGCAGGAAAGGCGATGACCAAGACTCCGCTGGAAAGACGAGGCAGAAGAATCCGTCCGTATCGTTGGTGTTACCAACTGGCGAGAAAAGGCGAAGGATAGAGCCAGTTGGAAGAATATGTTGAAATTTGTTAAATTTGTTTGTTTAATTAATATGTGTAAGACGTCTGACCTCAAGAGGTTGTAAAATAGTCAATAAAAGTAAAAGTAAGCAAAAGAGCCTTTAACACAAAAACTATTTTTTTTTGATTTTCCAATGTAACATTTACTAATGTATTCATAGAAATAGAACAAGTACCGTGTAACAAAAAGGTGTTACCACATCGCCCGTGAGTTCGAACACTTATTGGGTTTTTTATTTTTGATGTGTTAACATCTATAGCGGCGTATAGGGACTAAATCTATCAAAGTCAAAATCTGCTAAAACCAGATTTTATGCTGCTGCTAAAACCAGATTTTCTGCGACTGCGAAAGAGAATAATGACGTGTTAAACAAAAATGAGCGATCAAGAGAGCAATGAAAGAGTGGTGTGGCAGGGGTGAGGCAAACGAAATTGTGTCTATAGCGTGTGTATTAACATAATAATGTATGTATGTACATGTGTATGTTGCTGTTGTTGAACGGAGATATAAAGCAAAGCCACGCAAAATCTCATTTGCAAGCGCCTGGGCTTGCGCAGTCGACGTTATTGTGACATACTAATCCGTCAGCTACTTGGTAAGTCCAATAAAATGTGGGTGCGGAGCACTTTCAGAGCAAAGAGAGTAATGACGTATTATACGTATATCAAAATGAGATAGCAAGAGAGCAACGACAATTTTGTGAACTTGTGTAGCGTATGTACGAATATAACAAAGTATGTATGTTTATACAAGTGTCTGTTGCTTTGCATTCTTTGACTTTTGTGGGAATAAAACAAAAAGTATTGAGCAAGAAAATAATGACACATGTGCTTGCACTGGGTCTTTAAATAATTTTAAGTATTAATATTATTTAACTGTAACGTCATCATATGATTGAACGCTGTTTTTTATTTTCCAATGGAACATTTACGAATGTGTTCATAGAAATCGAACAGGTACCGTGTAGCAAAAAGGTGTTAACACATCGCCCGTGAGTTCGAACACTCATTGGATTTTTTTTATTCCACAATAGTCGATTCGGCCGATTTGTCCACCATAGCTACTTAGGCTGACTATTACATCATAGCGGAAGTGTGTCTAAATGTTCCGGCACAGCGGATTCGTCTGGCCATTCCTCCATAGCAGATTAGGCTGACTATGACATTGTACCATTGGCTGACTATTCCACCATGGGGTATTAGTCTGATTATTTTACAATAGAGGCTTCGGCTGACTATTCCATTAGCAGCTTTGTCTGGCTATTGTATAATAGTGAATTCTTCTACCTATTTTATCATAGCGGATTCGGCTGACTATTCCACCACAGCAACTTTATCTGGCTATTTCGTCACGGAGAATTGGTCTGCCTTTTCTATCATAGCGGCTCTGGCGGACTGTCCGACCATTGCTGATTCGCCTGACTGTTCCATCATAGTGGTTTCGGCTGACTATGCTACCATAGATGCTCCGGTCGACTGTTCCACTAGCTGCTTAGACCATTCTCTTGTACTTACATAATCTTCTACAACCGGTACTAGTTTCCCTGAGCAGCCCTCACCGAACCTTGAACTTTATAACGAAGTAGACTACCGCATTCCACTACTCATCCATCCTCACTAGACGTGGAGAGGTAATACTGCGCCAGTAACACGGATACCCGTGCCTGAGAACACGCTAATTTCCCAATTAACTTAACCCCTCGATGAGTGAGAAGGTCTCTGGGGACCTTTTTCATTTTCAAACTGAAATTACTCCTATTTCGGCCAGGATAAGGTACCCCAAATGTTACCCTGTATTCCACGAAAATTTTGTGGAGAATCGTTTAAAAAAATCAAGGCAATCCGACCAATAGTTTAGTTTTAACGAATAAGGAATCTGAATTCATTCCACAGAGAAGGGTAAACCATTCTGTCCCTATTTCGAACGGTTTAGTGGATAAAAACGAAAGACACTGGAGGACATGACTGAGCCTACCACAGCGTATGCCTAAACCACGTTACAAACTATTTTACAAAAGTTAAATTCTTACATTAAAATTATCCATACACTGACTATTTTCTATAATCTCACATTTGTCTCAGCAAAGTACAATAAATTCAACGAAAATAAATCTGTCATCAACACCTATAATTCTCCCATGTTTAGAATATGGTAGGGTTCATATTTCGTGGTTAATATGTTACCCATCGTCGTGGGGTACTTGTTAGTCATTTTCCCAATTGAACTTTCCGTTTCCTAGAAATAGACGAATGGACGTTTCGCGACTTTCGATTTGAGAAACGTTTAGTTTTACCGATGTAAAGACACCGATTTGTGAGAGCTTCCTACGGATCTCAAATATTTTTTCTTTCTTCGATTGGACGCATGCGCCCACCTTCTTCTAGTTATAGCCATATTTTTATTTTGACGATTTTCTAATTTTGAAGATTTTTTTAAAAAAAATTGTTCCACACGAGTGGGACCGCCGTATCAAAACCCCTTAGATACCAGCAAAAATTAGTTAGTTTTCAATTATATGGTCCGTTTCCGAGATATAGATATTTTTTCTAATTTGTTCATACTTTCGATCAAAACTGGAAAGGGGCTAACCGGGATAACCTGTTACCCATCGCCGTGAGTAATGTGTGTAAATGCCGCCATTCCTTGCGGTTAATGGGTAATCGTGATAGCTGAATAGAATAAGCGAGCTTATGTATCTTACATTGTTTGTTTTATATTTTTTTTTCAATTCCAATATTTAACTTAATGTACTAAATTACTTTAGAAAATTGTGCTATTGTACGACTATGACTTCAATGTTCCCAGCCATGAACCCCATGAGCATGCTCAATATGTCCATGATGTTCCTGGTGCTCATGTTCCTTATGTTCTACCTTAGCTTCACCGATTTTATGGACAATTGCCTCGAAGCCCTTCTTCTTATCTGCCATGTAATGGACAATGCGAGTAGTGCCATCAGATTCCTTAAGAGAGTAACCACCTAGAATGAGAATTTTCTTAATAAAATCATTTCAGAGAGAGGAGATGATATTAAAAAAAACTTACCTTTAACTTTATCACCATCTCTGGACTCCCATTGTTCTTTCACATCGCCGGTTTTAGGATCATTAACGCCATATTTGAAATCATATTTCGGATAGCTATGCTCTTTGTCATGCCCCTCATCACCATGATCTTCTTTGTGATCATCCTCAGAGTGTTCATCAGGATGTTCGAAAACTGGTATATGATTATGCTGGCCATAATGATGATGAGCATGTTCTGGAGCGGCATGAATTTCATGAACCTCTTGAACCTCATGATGATAGGGAGTAGCGTGTTGACTGTGATCTAAATCAATTACAGAATAACTGACGGCTGGTTCATGATGACCGTGCTCAAGTGTAGTATGCAGTGAATGTCCCGCTACAGCGGAGGCACCCAAAGCCAACAGGATAGTACGAGATCCAATAAGACGCATTTTCAAAAATGTATCAACAGTTGAACTGAATTTTGTGTTAATTTATTGGAGATATGAAAACAACTGATGTCAATGTCAGGTATTTAGTTAACTTTTATACTAAGTGGAAACACATTTTATTTCGCATTTTATACATAGAAATCGATTAGTAATTGGGGTTAGTGTACTGATGGTTGTCCTAAATTTGCTACGTCTTACATTCGTTAATTATAGTGTTAAGAAGTGGTAATGTAAAGTATGAACCAAAAACACACGATGATGTATGAGTTATAGCCCAATTTCAAAATATGGGTGTTACATAGAGCACAAAAACAATCAAGTGTTTCGTTGAAGTGTTTAAAAATTCATCGAAGTTTCAAGATACATATATTAACAAAATAAACTATAACTCCAGAAATATATTTAAAGCTTAAAGAATCCCATAATTAACACATTATTACCTATGTCCAACATGACAGTATATTCCGTGTAAAGATAAAGCTCCAAAAATGGTAGATATAACCCCCTTTTAATAGAAGGTATCAGCGAATTAGAGCCACTTACTGGCTCAAGAAAGCTCGGTCAATCTTTCTTCTGTTTTGCTTTCAAGTGGATCGAGTTAGATACCGCATTGAATGTAAAATGACGACAAAAAACACTCGTCCGAAAAACAGGAATAGGAACAAGTTTTAGATCCCATATAAAAGAGTGAACGAAACGTCAAACCACAGCAATATAACTAAGACCATAATATAGTGGACAAAATTGAATTATTCGACCGTCTTGGCGCCTTTGGTGGGTCGAGTGTCTTTGAATATCATTAGCAACAATTTCCATCAAAAGGGTGGAGAAAGAGAATATTATGATTATGAGCAAAATACAAGGGTTTCTCTTTATATTTCTGATCTAATGATGGCCGTCGGTGGTGCAATGTTAGAGTGCGCGGCTTTTGTGCATGAGAACGTGGGTTCGATCCCTGCTCCGACCACCTTAAATTTATTTCGACGGCGGTCACCTCGCTTAGTGACGGCGACACCATCGAGTATTTAGCCATGAAAAAGCTTCTCAAAAACCCAGTTCGGAATCGGTGTAAAACTGTAGGTCCCAATCAGTGGGTGTAAAACTAGAACGCGCACAGCTCACTGATTGTTTGAAGCTCTCCCTCTAATCCCTTCATGGGATATAACGGGAACCATTTATTTATTTTATTTTATTTAGTAATATAAAATCAAATATTGATGGTCGAAATTGGTTTTATTCTTTTCCAAAATAATCTTCATGTAGATCAATACATTCTTGCATGCGTTTGAAACAATTTTCGACGGTGGTGGTGCAATGGTAGTGTGCCCGGCTTTTGTAGATGCGAACAAGTGTTCAATCCCTGCTCTGACCATCCTACATTTCTTTCGAGGTGACATGTTATAAAGCCATATACAATGATGCCGTGCTATAAGGCCATAGGCAATAAAACCATATGGCCTTAGTTCTCATCACTTTGAGAAATAAGACCATATGACTTTATTACCAACACGAGAGTGTAATAGCACCGTATGAGTTTAACAATCGAAGTGGAAATAACGCCATACCCATACAATCCATTGTTAAAATTGCATATTGTCCACGTAAAGAATGAGTTCTTAGAGTCAACCGTTGAAGAGATATGGATCAAGCGAGGGAGGGGGGGGGGCGCCCGCCCGCGCCTGTCTGCGCCCGCGCGCGGCGCGCTAGTCTTGCGCCCCGTAGCATGTTTTTTTCCAAAGCATGGTAATTTTTACGGATTTCTGGAATTCTTCTACATTTCTTATGCGATTTAGAAGCGACCAAATCAAGTGATTTCCTTAAAGCAATTTCCGGATGCACATCTGTATACATTGCCAGAAGTTCTTACGGAAAAAAGCGAAGTATTTTCATACAAAATCGATATCGACTTTTAAGGGAGAAGAAAATAACCCAGAGTACTGTACTCGCACAGTTCTCCAAAATGAAGAACTGTATGCTTGAGGAAGATTTTATAAATACAATTGACAGCGCTGACGACATTGAATCAGATGCAAATAGCAGCGAAGAAGAACGCACTGACGCAGAAATGCAACAGCAACATTATCTGTCATGTATTGTTTGTTGCGAAAACGACAGACAAATACTGTTTGATCCATGCAAACATTTTAAAGTATATCAGCCATGCTACCAACAAATAAAAGGAAGAGCTGAGAAAAACGGAACGCATACATTGAGTCCTATTTGTCGTGCCATCATTGCGGATGCCACATTTATATATTGTTAATTATTGTAGAAAAGAAAATACATATGTATGTAAATATTTAAATTTTCTGTTAACGGAATTAAATTTTTTTTGCCAATAAGAGAAATCAAATACATTACATAAGCAGCACATAGAAAATTATCAAAGGTGAAATAATACCATAATGGCTTTATTTCACTTGCTCATACAATAAAGCCATATGACCTTATTTCTCAACGCACTGAGAAATAAGGCCATATGGATTTATTTCCATAGACGAAGTGAAATAACACCATATATGAGTATCAGTCAAGGTGGAAATAAAGCCATATAGCTTAAAATCCCATCAATTATTATAGTAGTTACATATTACCAAAAGAATGAGTTGTCATTGTAAAGTGTAGAAAAGGTATGGCACAGCTGGCGGAAGAGAGGAGTGCGCCGTTTGCTCTAGCTCATCAAAGCTCATCTACTACATTTTATAGCGAAAGAACAGCGGCGCAGAAAATTTCAAATTTTTATAAATTTGTGGATCTAGATGCGGCTAAGTCAAGTGATTTTTTATAGTCCATTTTCGGATGCACATCGTTATACGAAAAGAAACACGGTTACCATGAAAAGCGAAATGAATTTATACAAAAGCGATATCAGCTACTAAGGACGAAGAAGATAACACTTAATACTTTATTTGCACAGTTCTCTAAAATGAATAAATGTCATTAATACAACTGACAGCAATGACAACGAATCCGATGAAAATACCAGCGGAGAAGAAAGCACTGACACCGAAAGGGAAAGGGAAATACTCTTTGTAATTGTACCAATTTGAAAACTGATTTTTTTTTATAAATAAAGAAAATCAAATGTACTATAAGTAGATACATGTTACACAAAAAATCTAAGGTGCAATAAAGTCATAATGGCTTTATTTCACCTCATCTATTTCTGTGTGCGATGAGAAATAATGCCATGTGGCTTTATTGCCTATGGCTTTATAACATTTCACCTCTTTCGACGTCGGCCACCTCGCTTAATGACGGCGACACTATCGAGTGCTTAGCTATGCAAAAGTTTCTCAAACTATCGTTCGGAACCGGTGTAAAACTGTAGACCCCAATCAGTGAAAGTTAAACTAAAAAGCGCACAAATCACTGGTTGTGGGAAGCTCTTCCCAATCCCTCTATAGGATGTAATCAGCCCCGGATCAACGATTTTTTCGAACCGGGGCAAAAATTTGATAATGGTGACCCCTCCCTTCAGTGTTTGGGAAAAACTGTTAAAACTGACAAATTAGTAGCATATTATGTGACCATGTGTAAAAATAGTAATCCTTAATAAATTTAAACTTTTTATTTTCATTTGTGACATAAAACAGAAACACAAAAAAAGTATATAACCAGGAAAGACTACAACTTTACACGGCGTGCTTTCCTTTCTGCGAAAGAATCTATAAGCTCCTCAAACTCCGTCGCATAGGCAGGTTTGTTTTCAATGGCTAGGATCGCGAGGCCAGATAGACGCTCCTGACTCATTGTTGAACGTAGATAAGTTTTAATTATTTTCAGCTTGCTGAAGCTTCGTTCACAGCTTGCAGATGTTATTGGTAATGTGCAATAAATTCTTAAAGCTATACTAACATTGGGAAACGCTTTTTGCAAGTCATGCTTGTACAGATGTTGTAGCATTCAAGTCTTTTGAATATTCTAAAGCTAGATTGGCTCCATTTTTTTTTGCATATCTTCTGTCGACATATTTAAAAAGGCGTGGCCACTGAGGAAGGCGAATTTTTCATGTAGACTCTTTGCACTTTCTACTCTTGTCTCAATTTCTGTTAAAATTTTGTCAAACGCTACTTTTATATCTTTGAAAAATATACTAGTCGGATCTAGCGTTCTTATTTCGTCTTCACAGATTTCGTCGTGTTGATTTTTATTTTTTGGAAATTCGTTTGTTTTTAAGAACCGGCTCAATTTCCAACTTTTCTGATACAGCTGTAGCTTCTTTGATTCAATATTCTACCGGTTTTTCTCTTAATTCTTGCAAGATCTTAACAAGGCCTTGCATTATCGCCACAGAACGCGAAATGATAATATCCTCGTTTTGTATTTCAACGTTCACTCAATTAATCTCTCGAAGAATATTATCCCAAATTGTCAAGTTGAGGATAAATTTAAAATCCATTACCGCATGTAGCAAATGACCAGCTTCATACTTAGAATCTGCGGCTAGAGAGGATTCTCCAATTTCTTCCACAGCTTTGACAACTTCCGGTAAATAATTTATTAGAACAGTAACAGCTTGATGTTTAGCCGACCATCTGGTTTGACTACTTCCTTTTAAGTTTTTTTGTACACTTTTGCATTATTTTCCACCGCGTGGAGGCTCCGACAAAGAAACAATAAAGTTGTTGTACAAGCCCAAATAGGCTAACTGCTTGTGGGCATGTTGAAGCTGCATGCACGCCAACAAGATTTAAAGAGTGCGCTAGATACGGTACAAACTCTGCCAGCTCGTTCATTTGCATAACTCTGGATTGCACTCCTTTGTATATGCCCGGCAATATTGGCTCCGTTGTCATAGGATTGTCCACGACATTTTTGCACATCTAAACCATCAGCTTCCAGTTTTTATGGTATGCGCGGTGTGATATAATCTCCAGTCTTTCCGTCAACTTCAATAAAATCAATAAAACTTTCCTTTATATCACAACCAGTTCCTGTTATTTTGATGTATCGAACAACGTGGCTCATTTGCTCTGTGTGAGATATATCTGGAGTGTAGTTAAACATGATTGTGAAAATGGTATTTCGAACTTTATTTGCCATTATATCGATGATTTCATTTAAAGTATGTAAAAAGTATGAAATTATCATGTTATGACGCGATAGAGAAATGCGTTTGAGTGTCATGACACTTCTCTATTACGAGGGTTGCCAAATCGCGCACATATATTGGTTGTCTATTACTATAAACTTTAAGCGAAGCAAAAATTTGTGTGCTTCTGTTAATTTGAAGCAAGCAATTCAAAACCTGGCTTCACTTGTTCGATATTTCGAATTCTTGTCTCAAGGATTTGGCGCCCCATCAAACCGCCCCCCTTAAATCCGTGGCTGGATGTAATGCGAAATCTTTTTTTATTTAAAAATAAATTCCATAATTAAATTTCAATTATTACATTCGTGTCTGAAATTAAATTTAGAATTCGTAGTCAATATGAAAATCGACAAACCCAATAAAATTAATAAATCATATCTAAATTAAAAATGATATTCAAGTTAATAATCTAATAGCATAATCTCAATAATATTTGAAAGCTGTACGATTTTAAGGCATCTCCAGCAATACGAAATAGAAGTTGATTACATGACACTCACTTCTACCTTTGTGAGAAACTTGTCCACTCCTATCCCGGAAAAGAAGAACTTGAAGGGATGCATACGAGTCAATTGAAGCTATTTAGGTCTTTGCACTGATGGCTACAATCTAGATTTCAAAGTAGGTTCTTAAGGGAATTTTAAAGGTTTGGTTCTAGACGTTGCACTTAACAGATCATTGTAGTGTATTTCAGGCAGAAGTCATAGAATTTGGAGTATCTGACCTTTGGTAAAATAAGACGTCATCACTGACGGGGGTATCAACACATATTCCAACAACTGACGCGCATCTCTAACATCATGTATGCGGAAGAACAAAGGAATATTTCAAGGAACCATAGAGCGGATGAGCTGGCTAGATTTGGGTCATAACCGCTTCACTGAATAGGGAGCATCTAGGTATACCCATAGAGTAATAGATAAGAGTTTCTATCAGATGTTACCCGGTCTCTTGCAGTTACCGCGGTAAATTGAGAAATTTGGAAATTTCATAGAGTTCAATTTGGTTTAAATATTACACTATGGTTGAACATAAAACGAGCAGAAATTAAAGAGAATGCGTATTTTCGTTCGATGTAACAAACATAATCAAACATAATTTATCTTTAATTAGTATTAATCAAATAATAAATAAATAAATGGTTTCCCATTACATCCCTTGAAGAGACAAGGGAGAACTTCTCACAATCACTGAGCTGTGCGCTTTCCAGTTTTCACTGACTGATTGGGACCTACAGTTTTACACCAATTCCGAGCGGTATTTAGAGAAGCTATTTCATGGCTATAGACTCAATAGTGTTGCCGTCACTATGCGAGGTGACAGCCGCCGAAATAAATTTAAGGTGGTCAGAGCAGGGTTCGAAGCCAGGATCTCATGTACAAGAGCCGCGCACACTAACCATTGCACCACCGACGGCCACAATCAAACACTATTAACACTTTGCTGCTAGCTCTACTTCAAGTTGCCTGTCCCTTATTCTTCCACCCACTTTTCCGCTATTAACGACCAACTATGAGTGATCATATATTCATGATACCTTTTCCAATTCTTGTATAACAGAAGCTGTCAATGTTACCAATGATATTCACACACAGTAAGGTCAGTCTTTTTTGTTGTTTGGATGCTAATATAACATGTTTGTAGCTTGTCGCAAACATACAATACTTGTGTCCAAACACTTTATGGTTGCTATTCAATATTAAATGTCATTAATCAAATTTGCCGTTATTGGAGCGAACACAATCCACAAGTGTGCAACCACAAAGATTCGCTGTTTAGTTCGGTTTAAGGCACGGCAGCATCATCGAACCTTATTTCTTTCAATATGACGAAGGAGACACCGGTACCCTCAATGGTTCTTGGTATAGAGTAACGTTAACCGAATTTCTGTGCCCAGAGCTCGACAGCTTCGACATATACGAGCTGTAGTTCCATCAAAATGACGCTAGTTGTGAAGGCAAAATTTGGCGACTGGGTCATCTCACGGCGAGCGTTTATCCATTGGCCGCCACGATCACGCGATTTGTCACCCCTCGATTATTTTCTCTGGAGTTATGTTAAGTCATAAGTTTGCACTTGAAACGCAATTGCCGAAATATTGGACTTAGTCACCAAAAGTTGGATCGACCGATTCCCGCTGAAAAATCAGTCGTTTTTTGTTGTTTTTTGTCCAACGAAAATTCGCAATCAAATTAATATCCAGAAACTCCACTGTCCGCTGGCCCCCCAAGGTCAACTGACCTCACTGCACTAGACTTTTTTATGGGGTTTTATCAAATAAGAGGTGTACAAAACGAAACTAAGGAATTTGACTGAATTGAATCTACATATCTCTTAAAACAATAACTCAGGCGATCCCGACTTCAAGCCTACAGGCCGCAATGAATAATTGCCTGACCAGGTATCGCATATGCGTGGATGAGCATGGAGGTCATTTATGTTCTATCATCTTCAAAACCAATTAGTTATATCAATTAAAGTCGAATTTCCAATACAATAAAATTAAACTAAACGAAATATATTGATTAAAATAAAAGTTATTTGAATTTCTTAGTGTAGCACTATTGTTGCGCCACCCTGTACTTATATTTAACAATGATTTCTAATTAGATACTAGACAATGGCTAGGATATTTCATTCAAATATTAATAAAGACCATGATGACTGTGATGTTCCTGATGTTCCTTATGAGCGTGACCAATCTTGTGGACAGTAGCTTCAAAACCCTTTTTCTTATCGGATGTATATTTCACAACACGAGTGGTACCATCAGCTTCCTTAAAGGAGTAGCCACCTAGAGAGATTGCACAAAATACAAATATATGTTTTAATCATAGTAAATCTAAATTTACAGTTTTGGCTTTTTGTTATTATACTTACCCTTAACTGAATGGCCATCCCTGGATTCCCATTGTTGTTTAACATCGCCAGTTTTTGGATCCTTGACACCATATTTGAATTCATACTTAGCGTGGCCATGCGTATCATGATGATCGTGATGTTCTTGGTGTCCATGATGATCATCATGGCCATTATTGCCGTGATGTTCCACCTGATGCCCATGGTGGCTATTATGTTCATGATGGGAATGGTGTTCATGATGGGCATGATGTTCTTGATGACCATGACTTACATAATTTTCATGATGCTCATGATTATCATGCTCATGATGGTCATGTTCATGACCATGTCCATGGTGATCTTCGTGTTTAGTTACCACTGAATAACTGACAGCTTCATGACCATGATGTTTATGTCCTGCTATATACAAGACACCCAAGGATAATACAGCAAAACTGGCAAATAGGAACTTCATTGTAATACTAGTTATTTTGTTGCAATTCTAATGATATAAATGCAAGAACTGATATAGATTTGTGGCTTAGTTGGATATTTATACCAAATTACACAATACTTTAGAAGTACAAATTGTCTTTTCAACCCCAATTAGTTCAGTAACTGTATCAATAGTTTCATTGTTATTGTTAAATGTTTTTCATCTTACTCTACTTTACTACTCAACTGAAAATATAAAATAGGGTTACCTTGCAAATTGAATGTAGTAAGCATGCACATCTAATTGTAGCCTTCAAAAGTTAAGTCATAGTTTACTAATGACTTGGAACCAATATTCTGCACGTATTATTGATATAGTTTTACCAAGGGTTGTTCATTCAATCACGCACCTCTCGTAAGTCTGCATTGCTGTGCGGTATCTTTTCCTTTGTTGATTATCATTTTCGTTGGGGGATTCCTGTGCAGACATGGATTTAATTTTAAATAGTTGTTAATTTTTTTGTATTCTTTGTGAAATAATCTCAATTTGGCGGCAATATGGGTTCATCCACTCTTTCTATATACGCTTCGTACAGGGCTCCAATTTATGTTTATCTGCTCTATATTAACTCCTGCAAATCACGCTGTGTCACGGTATATTTAGTTTAAAACAACGAAAACATCGACGACAAAAATAAGACTTAAATCTAAAACCTCTCACAAATTATTTGTAAACCCAGTGGATGTAAGTATTTTGAAAATAAAGGAGCCAAATCATAAAGGGTTTTTCAATAAGAGCGCTACAAAAGTTTTTTTAAATAAAACAAAACCGGTTTTGAGATACAAGTGAAATTCTTTATTCCTGTGAAAGTACGTTCGATGCCATTATGTATGGAACTCGATTTCTTTTGCACGGCCACCACGGCCACGCTTGCAGAAGTCCAGACGCTGAACCCAATTTTCGACGGTTTTCAAGCATAAATCGGCCGATACTGCTGCAATTTCACGTTCGATATTCGTACGAAGTTCATCAATCGTCGCTGGCTTGTTGGCATAGACCATAGACTTGACGTAGCCCCACAGGAAATAATCTAACGGCGTCAAACCGCACGACCGAGGTGGTCAATCGACTGGGCCATTTCGTGAGATAACACGTTCACCAAACTTGGTTTCCAATAAATTGATTGTGGCATTCGCTGTGTAGCTTGTGGCGCCGCCCTATTGGAACCACATGTCCTTCAAGTCCATATTATCCAATTGGGGCCAACATTATTCGGTTATCATTGAACGATAGCGATTCGCATTCACAGTAATGTGCCGGTCTTGATCATCACGGAAGAAGTACGGCCCAATGACGCCGCCGGCCCATAAACCGCACCAAACCGTAATTTTTTGGGGATGCAATGATGACTCATGGATTACGTGTGGATTGCTGTCTGACAAATAACGCATATTTTGCTTATTGATGAAGCCATTCAGCCAGAAATGAGCCTCATCGCTGAAGATGATTTTCCGATGAAAATCCGAATCATTTTCAAGTTGTTGCTCAGCCCAATTCACGAACATACGACGCTTATGGTGGTCAAGCAGCTTCAGTTCTTGCGTCAATTTGATCTTGGAAGGATGTAGACTAAGATCTTTTCGCAAAATTCGCTACAACGACGTCATAGAGGTGCCCAACGCTTGAGAACGACATGTGAGAGACACATTTGGGCTTTCTTGAACTGAAGCCTCAGCGGCGGCAATATTCTCGACACTACGGGCACTTCTTTGTCTCACTGGCACGGGAACATTTTGTACTGTGCCTGTGGATTCAAATTTTTCCACTAGACGTTCAATTGTTGATCTGGTAGGACGATTAGGACGACCATAAATTGGACGTAGCGCTCTTAAAGTTTAGGCCACTGACTCCAAATTTCGGTAGTAAATTTTAATAATTTCGACTAGTTGTTGGCTCGTATATCTTTCCATGAAGAAATGGCAAACCTTACTGAAGAGAAATGTCAAAAGAGCGGGAAAATATATGGCGTCGTTTGCTGTCCCTAACGATTTACTTTTGTAGCGTCTCTGTTGAAAACCCCGTTACAAATGATGCGCGGTCCTTTAAAGAGAACAGAATTCGTTAGTAACTCAAAATATATAACCACCATGGGCTACATGCGTAACACGTTAAAGTGTAAGCAATATTGCAATAGTTTGCTTCAAGAGATATTTTCTACGCCTGTCTGAAATAATTGTCCTAGTTCCTTAAATAGGAAAGATCCTATAGCAGACATCGTCCTCTGGGCTAGTACTGGACAAGTACAGAAAATATATTCATTGGATTCTTTTAATCAATCTGCAAATTAATCAGACTGTCTCCTGACAAAATTGAAATTAGCTTTAATACCTTGGCTCTAGCTTGAGCCGGAAGGTTCATGAATCTCCTGCTTTCAGCTATCGGTCAGATCTTCCAGCATATACTTACAAGTCGCAAGGAGCATGTCAAGATGTTACATTCCCAGTGCAATCTCCAATTTAGTTCCTAGTCTGACCTGTTTATCCACTCTGGAGTTCCACAGATTGTCTCTGTGCCATGGGACCCACATCAGGCGACTATCGCACTGCTGGGTCACCTCGTTAAGCGATCTGCGACAGTCCTGGGCAGATGGTGAATTCAGGAATACTAATTCTAGGTATTTGATGACCGCCTGACTGTCAGAGTAGGCACTGACGCCAATGACAGCGGGACTAGTCTGCACTTTCCAAATAGCCAAAATGTCCTAGTTCCTTAGATCATTAATTTTCAGTCCATCCCTGTAGAAATTCACATTTCTCTCTATACACAGAATATATCAACTGATTTAGTTTCAATCAAGCCAGTGATTGATCACAAATTGAAAATTGAAGAATGTATTTGTTGAGTCATACACGGTTACCAATGCTAATGAGTTTTCGCATTAGTGAACACAAAATATACGTAGAGGGCGGATCAATAAGTCCGTAACTTTTTGAATGAAACACAGTTTTTTTTGGAAAAAAAAAATTATTTTTCAACATAATCTCCTTTTAGCTCAATACACTTAGTCCAACGTTTATCCAATTTTTGTATGCCTTCCAAAAAAAAAAGATTTTTCGAGGTCCATAAAATAGGCATTTGTTTGATCAATAATTTCATCGTTGGAGCTAAATCTCTTTCCACCGACCCATTTCTTTAGCTTTGGAAATAGGAAATAAAAAAAAATAAATAAATAAATGGTTTCCCATTACATCCCATGAAGGGACAGGGGAGAGCTTCTCACAATCACTGAGCTGTGCGCTTTCCAGTTTTCACTCACTGATTGGGACCTACAGTTTTACACCGATTCCGAACGGTATTTTGAGAAGCTTTTTCATGGTGACCGCCGCCGAAAGAATTTTTTTTTTTTTTTTTTTAAGGTGGTCAGAGCAGGGTTCGAACCCAGGATCTCATGTACAAGAGGCGGGCACACTAACCATTGCACCACCGGCGGCCACAATAGGAAATAGCCACTTAGGGCTTAATCCGGAGAATATGGCGGATGTGGTACCAATTCGTAGCCCAATTCATGGAATTGTGACATCGAGACTACACACGTGTGCACCCGTGCGATATCTTGATGAAAAATAACCTTTTTCTTGGCCGTATGGAGTCGTTTTTTTAAATCCTCGTTAGATCGGTCCAATAAGTTGGCATAATATTCGACGTTTATTTTTTCCCCTTTTGAAGGTAATCGATGTGGATTATCCCACATGCATCCCAAAAAACTGTTGCCATCACCTTAATGACCGACAAACTTACCTTACCCTTCTTCGGAGCCGGTTCAACCGGAGAAACCTATTGTTTAGACTGCTGCTTGCTCTCCGGAGTGTTGTAATGGATCCATGTTTCATCCACAATTATAAGACGTCGCAAAAACTCCTTCGAATTGCGGTTAAACAACTCCAAACAATCCTTTACAGTTGTCACACGATTACGTTTATGGTCAATTGAGAGCAAACGCGGCACCCATCTTGCAGACAGCTTTCTTAAACCCAACTGAACATTTAAAATCGAAACCACACTGCCATATGAAATGCCAATGATATCAACAATCTCACGCACTTTTACTCTTCGACCGGCCAACATCATTTCGTGGATTTTTTCGACATTTTCGGGTGTATTGACCTCAATTGTCCGTCCAGGACGTTCACCATCATTTCTACTTGTGCGACCACAACGAAAGTCAGTAAACCACTTTTTTAACATTGAAATCGATGGTGTAGAGTCCCCATAGTATATATCAAGTTTTTCCTTGGTTTGATTGACGGGTTTTTTTCGGAAAAAATAATGTTTAATGAGCACTCGAAATCCACATTTTTCCATTTTTAAAAAATGCACGAGGTTGTATGTTTTCAACAGCTGTTAAACGCAAAATAAATGACGGAACTTCTCAAAATTTGAAAGCAGTCCACTAACAAGTGGTACTTGATGGGAGCAGTATTGCATTTTATATAACTACGAGGGATGTTGGAAAAGTCACGGACTTATTGATCCACCCTCTATCTCAAGAAACAAAATTTTGTTTCACAACAAAAATTACTCTTTAAGGAAAAGGTAATTTTGAAGAAAAGGCAATTTGTTGTAAGAAAATTTAGTTTGTTAAGAAAAGGAAAAGGTACTTTTTATAAGAAAATTTACTTTTTTAACCAAAGGTACTTCTTTAAGATATGGTATTTTTTAAGAAAAGGTACTTTGTTTAAGAATATGAATAGGTACTTTTTTTAAGAAAGCTTACGCTTTTTAAGAAAGGCACTTATTTAAGACAATGTTCTTTTTTTAAACTTCTTTCACTTTGGCTTTTCTAAATATACTTCTTATTGGGTTCAAAACTACAATATATACTAAATCTTGGCTACAGGCTCCACCTAGAAAACATCCCATTAAAGAAGAAATTTCCAAACATAAGTGAAACATCTATATAATTTTTTTCTCTATGATCCAAGCCGTTAGTCTAGACACAAACCAAAACAAAAGTAAACAATATAGTTGATAATAGTGGGTTTTTGCCCAATAGTGTTAAAACAAAAGTTGTTTTTATTTATTTTCATTTAGCCCCCATCCTGCAACGTACAAGAATTGACTTCCTTCCAAAACGCATGCGTGATCGGACTTAAGCTTTAGGTCCCAATCACTGAGTGCAAAACTAGAATGCGCACAGGTCTCCCATTGTGAGAAAATATCCCCAGTTGCAGGTTGCTAAATTATTTAATTATTTATTTATTACTCGATAGTGTCGCCAGCATTTAGCGAGGCGGTCATCGTCGAATGAAATGACAAATCGAATCTATGTCCTCATGTTCAAGACCCTCGCATACTAGCCACTACACCACCGAGAACCAATCAAAATTATTTAACAAATTTATGCTGACGAAAATACTTTGTGACAAACTATCGACCTGATATCTTGAATCCATACATGGGGCAAATTGATTATATGTAAATTATAATTGTAGTTTAATTTGTATAACATTTCGAAATGGAAATTCAAAAAATTTTATATACTATTGGCAATTGTACTTATTTTCAAAGCATTTCCTTCATATGTGGCAGTTTTGGTTTTCAGATATTTTATACAGTACAGGTTTATGAATTTGAAAGTACTACGAGGCAATACCTATCGAAGCCACAAACCTCTTCATATTTGGATTTCAGATATTTTATACAGTACAGGTTTATGAATTGGAAAGTACTACGAGGCAATACCTATCGAAGCCACAAACCTCTACATATAAAATACTTTAAAAACAGAATTGTCAGCAGTCACACAAATTCAAAATAATTAAAATCATTCCCATATGTCATTGCAACCGGCATCCGATTCAAATTAAATTCCAATGAAAATTAAAAAAACCATGTATGGTTGAAACTAATATTCTCTAACTTTAACCAAAATATGACAATAAACTATATCGAACTTTTAAAAATTTAATAAACCTTTAATAGTTTCAACAATTTACAAATTTTGAGCGACTCGTTGTTAGATATTTGAAAATATCTTGAATCCTTCACTCGAATATTAATGATGACCATGATGACCATGATGTTCCTTATGAGCATGGCCGATCTTGTGGACGGTAGCTTCGAATCCCTTTTTCTTATCGGATGTATACTTCACAAGACGAGTAGTTCCATCAGCTTCCTTAAAGGAGTAGCCACCTAAACAGATAACATAAAATACATACGTATTTGTTAATAATAGTAATTTTAAGTTTAGATTTTTTCACTTCTTGCTATCATACTTACCCTTAACTGAATCGCCATCCCTGGATTCCCATTGCTGCTTAACATCGCCAGTTTTTGGATCCTTGACACCATATTTGAATTCATACTTAGGATGAGTATGTTTGTCATGATGATCATGATGCCCATGATGACCGTGGTGGCCATGATGATCTTCGTGGCCATTATTACCGTGATGTTCCACCTGATGTCCATGGTGGCTTTGATGTTCGTGGTGGGCATGGTGGTCATGGTGGGAGTGATGTTCATGATGGCCATGACTTACATGATTTGAATGATGTTCAACATGACCATGATCATGATGTGCATGGTGATGATTGTGATGTCCATGATCATGACCATGACCATGTCCATGGTTATCTTTATGTTTAGTCAACACTGAATAACTGACTGCTTCATGGCCATGATGTTTATGTCCTGCAATAGACAAAACACCCAAGGATAAGACAGCAACACTAGCGAAAAGAAACTTCATATTGATACTGGATATTTCGATATAATTCAAGTGATATAAATTCAAGAACTAATACAGATTTGTGACTTAGTTAACTATTTATACTAAATTTCACAATAGTTTAGAAGCGGTAACAGTATTTGCAACTATAGATTAGTTTAATATTTGTATGATTTCTATGATATATAAAATGTTTTTACCTTGCAAATTGAATGTTGTGTGCTGACTGCTTCAATAGTAACCTTCACAAGTTGAGTTATAGTTAATGAATGGGTTGGATAAATTTTTCTTGTGTGTTGAGTAATAGTATTCTTTACAGCCTGTTTCTTTTCTTTACTTCTCATTTCGAGCTAAGTATTGTTTATGGGAAATAATCAGCGAAATGAACTCATTTTACAATAGCAAAATTTATTAGGATTACATTTTCCGTTTCAAATTAATGTTGGAATAATTTAATGCTACAATTCTTATGATTGCAGCACCTGGTTATAGAGCCTCCGTACTATATACCAGCCTTTGATTGGCAGAATATTATTAGATATTCACTGTAAAATGTTTGGAAAATGTCTGATTTTTGTCTACTTAGAAGTTAATATTGTACTAACTCAACGATGACGTTCATTATGGTCGTGGTGATTCCAGTTACAATTATGTGCCAACAATAAATTTATATGTTTTACTAAATGTGCATTTCAGATGGTTTATACCGACAAACAAAAAATGTTTCTCAATTTGAATATATTTTGAACATACTAGAATCAGAGGCAAATATACTCTACAATACACAAGAATCAGAGGTAATACAAGGACAACGATGATAATTTCGAAGTTCTTAAACCTTTAGGTATAAAAATATAGCTCAAAAATTGAGAATTCTCTGTGTGTACAGTACCATATTGTACTTCGTATAGCGGCTTTTTTTTTAGCTGCATGAGAACTTAAAATGATAATACAAGACAAAAATATTATCGGAATTAAATTTTTTCTATTTTTCTGGTACATAATTTCATAACATATATTGATGAGTTAACATCTATAGGCACTGGTAGGGCAATCTTTCAAAGTGAACACATACAAACAACACACAGCGTTAGCATCACATACGTGGTTGTTGTACAACAATAATCTCAGCCTCACAATAAGTATGATGGTATTGGCGTAGCGACTGCGAACAAACAAGCAGGTCGTCGTCACCAAAAAGTATTGAATAGTCTAGAGAACCCATGGAACGAATTGTATCACTCAAAGGCACTGGCGACATCAGGCGAATGATTCAAAACATATTACTCTCTGTTTGTCATAACTAGATACATTCATAATTTTGATGTGAAACATTGATGCCTTCTGAAATATTTATGATTTTTGTATTGTTTTATGTAATAACATTGTCGAAATGGTGCATTTATATTGAAATATTATATAAAGAGAATTAGACTCGTTTATGCTCTTTTACTCAGACTCTTTACACGAGAGCGGAAAAAGAGTGCAATAAGTTCTCTATACTTTTCAATACTTTTTGTCGTTGCTCGGTTTATGACAAAACAAAATCAAATATTTCAGTGAGCTAAATATTGCCTTTTATTCAGTTGTATGCCAGCATTAAAAAGAAACAGATCGTTGTCCTTCTGCTTATGACAAAACAAAAACAATTTTTTAGTGAACTAAAAATTGCTTTATTTATTTTAACAATATTATATCTAACGTTAAAGCAGATGTAAGAAAAAAGAAAGTGCAATAACAAAAGAGCCTTCAGCACAAAATCTATTCCTTATTTAGTTTCCAATGTAAGGTGGAACACACTGAGCTAAGGTGTACACAATCGAATGCTTGTTCAAAGTCTGCGAAAAGTAGATACTGAGGCGAGTGCAGTTCAGCTGACTAAAAAGAATCAGCAGACAGTTGTCCGAGGCCTTCGGCCACGGACTGACCCTGCAGGCTGTGTCAGGGACACGGCCATTAAGTTTAACGTAGAGTACGCCATCCGATAAGACAGAAAACATATATAACAATAAATGATAAATGCTGTCAAACAGCGTCAAGCAGCATTGTTATTTTGCTTACTTGGCAGCACTTTCATTTAACATGAAAATGTATGAATTAATTTTTCATATATTTTTTATAATTATATATCCATGTTAAATTCAAATTCACATTTAAATACATAAGTAAATATACGAAATTTCAATATTTCATCAATCAAAACAACAGCCGAAGGTTTGTGTCCACAATGAAACAGCAGCATAGTTTGTGTTCACGCTACAAACTCAAACACTCAACCAAACACCACACATATGTTTGAGTGTATGTGTTTAAACAATTTTCATTTGAGAAATTTAAATATTAGGAAGATATCAACCAATATGAAATGTATATCAAACGAAAGATAACATCTTCATTTACCTACAAAAAATTTTTTAAAAAAAGTTATCTCGCCGTTTTCTCATAATCAATGAAATAAAGATTACAACAATAACAATCTGACATGACTCCCTATACCGTAAGGTAAGACGTATTCTACGGCAAAAAACCGTTTCCCATTACATCCCATGAAAGGATAGGGCAGAGCTTCTCACAACCAATGAGCTGAGTACAAGTGAGTTCAGCTGACAATCCTATGATTATACGGACTGTGTTGACGTTGGCGGCACATGAACGACCAGGCCCGAAACCCACCTGCTCCTTTTGCACAACTTGCTCCACCACCGGCGAAATCCGCTGAATTTTAAGGTTCGCCATTACCTGCTATTGCATTGAGCAATGTAATACCTCTCCAGTTTCTGCACAGCGTTACATCACATTTTTTC
Source organism: Phaonia tiefii (assembly GCA_963931995.1). NCBI lineage: Eukaryota > Metazoa > Arthropoda > Insecta > Diptera > Muscidae > Phaonia > Phaonia tiefii. Next base: position 167,321,112 of record OZ008371.1, read on the forward strand.
GGGATAGTGATAAATAGTGTTGCAAATTTAGTATACTTGTGTCCAAACACATTGTGTTTGCTACTCAACACAATGATTAATAGGTTATAATTTATGTTTTTGTGACACAAAAGTAGCTTTGTTTGTTGAAAGCTGCTACACACAATTGTTGACATTTAACATAGAAAGAAAAAAAGCAGCTGATCTTCAATCCATGAAAACAATGCTTGCAAAAATATACATGTTTATGTGTATGTTGCTGGGGCTGATATTTTTCAGCGTGTAGCATCGTAGCGTATAGTATTTCACACATATCGATGGGAAACTGCTCATTTCCCGAAAGATATACGAAAATATACGGTTTAGAAAAATAAGCTAATTCAATGTATGAAATTTTTATATCAAAAAAATTTTTTATTCATTATTCTGAACTAGACAATTATTTTGATTTTGTAGAACTTTCCTTTAGTTTATATTTGAAATGAACACAAAATAGTATTTTGACTGATTCCTACTAGCTACGAGTTGCTATTAGTTGTTACTGTTGCTATGTGCAGCCTAATCAAGATCAAGTTCATAAACTAGTTAAAGTAAATCGTAGACTAAAAAAAACCGTTGGGCAACACCCCTTACTTTCAACTCAGGTCATTTCAAACAAATATGTACTCACAAAAGCAACAAGTTAGGAATGACATCTTAAACGCTACAAGAAAAGAAACACCACTATAGTCAAGTATATGTACTAAGTACTACGCAACTCTAGTATAAATATCTTAGCGATATTTTAAATCTGCAACAGTTCTTGCAATCATAACAGTAGAACATATTCGACATATACTGTAGATCAATATGAAATTCTTGTCGGCTGGTATTGCTGTATTATCCTTGGGTGCTTTGGCCGTTGCAGGACATTCACATCATGGTCATGAGGCCGTCAGCTACTCAGTGGTGACAAAACATGAGGATAGCCATGGACATGGTCATGATCATGGACATCATCATCATCACCATGAACACCATGATCATGGTCATGTTGAACATCATTCAAATCATGTAAGTCATGGCCACCAAGAACATCATGCCCATCATGAACACCATTCCCATCATGAACATCAAAGCCACCATGGACATCAGGTAGAACATCACGGCAATAATGGCCATGATGATCATCATGGACATCACGACCATCATGGACATCATGATCATCATGACAATCATGGTCATGCTAAATATGAATTTAAATATGGTGTCAAGGATCCCAAAACAGGGGATGTTAAACAACAATGGGAATCTAGGGATGGCCATTCAGTTAAGGGTAAGTATGATAACAAAGAGTCTAAACCTTAAACTTGAAATCATTGTAATTAACAACTATGTATTCTTTTCGTATTATCTGTCTAGGTGCCTACTCCTTTAAGGAAGCTGATGGCACCACTCGTGTTGTGAAATATACATCCGATAAGAAAAAGGGTTTTGAAGCTACCGTCCACAAGATCGGTCATGTGCATAAGGAACATCATAGCCATAAAGGTCATCATGATCATCATGGCCATCATTGATAAAATTACAATTGTAATAGGCGAAAAAGGCATTAATTTTATTTATAAGAAATTTCCCGGAGATCGCATTTATTCCATTTTCCACTTGCATCGAACTTTTCGGCATTTGAGAACTTCCATATTTTTAATACCATGTTAGTATTAAGAACCAATCATAATTTAATTTTTTTTTTTTGCAATAAAATGTAGTAAATTTTTAAAACCATTTGTTTTGTTGTTGAAAAAAAACAAAATATTTTGGTTGCCAGTCTGTTTTTTGTGACCTCAATTTAACAGAAAGTATACTTAGTTGTTGCCCTTTCGCGCTTATCTCCAACACATGAATCTAAATCTGTTTGAATTAATGTATAGATTAAAAAATCAAGGTCGGGTTAAATTTCCATACAAAAAAATGTGGCGAAATATCAATGAAAAATTCAAAATCAAGCCAAATTATAGCAACATGTCGCTAGCAACATTTAAATGTTGCTAAGAAATTAAGTCCATTAAAAGTGCAGGAATATGTGATGAACTCTCATTCATTTTCTGTAAACAATTCCTAAAAACAGTAATATTTAGTATGATTTTTTTTTGCATTTGAATTTTATGCCCGATTTTGTTAGTGTTTTATAAATAAATTTGTTGTTATTTTTGATTATTTAAGAAATTCTTCGTTGAGTATTAATGATTTATGTAATTTTCTAAATAGTCGTATACAATTTGCTAATTAATGAAGGGGAATTTCATTAATGAGATGTGTTAAGACTAATGTTATAGATGTGTTACTTTGAATTTGTTTCCAAGCTTACAACCCTTCTATATCTCTATAAACAGAGGTACGGTTTTTACACAACAAGTTTTGCAAACTACATCTTGAAATCTAGCCACAGGTCATCAGCAACGGTTGTTTGGAATGAAGCTACGGATAACGTTAATCAAACTAAATGCAAACGAAAACTCAATTGCATTGAGAATTATTTACTATGTAAACATTCGAAAACTATCGGTAACACAAGAAATATTTACAAAATTGCTTTACATGTCGAAAGTATTATTGGCTCCCTTGACTGAGACTAATCTGAAATAACTGAGCGGCAGATAATTTTATTGCCTGTATTAATTCTGTGGTCTTTCGTGGATGTATATAAATAATATATAATGGGTAGAATATAATATATAATTTGAGGGAAGAATATAAATAATATCTGATGGGAAGAATACAAATAATATCGACATGTAAATAAGATGTTTTGCGAATGTTCACTGCGTTTTTGTGCTTGCGATATTTTTCGAATGTTTGCCTACGACCTGAACATCAATTTAATTGATCCACTTATTGGGAATACCCCTATGGGTTTGGTTTGAGAACACTCTTCTAGGAACGGTTTGACAGCACTATTCTGGAAATGGTAGAGAATAGTCTTCTGAGAATGGTTTGAAAACACTCCTTTGGCTTGGGTCTAAAAACGGCTCTACGAAATAACCCCCGAGTGAAATAACCCCCAAACGAGGAATGAAATAACCCCTAAATATTTTCATACATTTTTGGGTGTTACTTGATATGAAATATCTACCACATTTTTTGGCGTTTATTTCTTTTTTTTCGGGCTTATTTCATTTTCCAATTGGGGTTTCTAAATTAAGACATAAACATCAATGAAATATCACCCATCAATATTTTAAATTCGGGGGTTATTTCAGTTCATTTATAATTTGGTTATTGTCTCATTTCCCTTCTACATTGGGGGTTATTTCAATATTTTTTCTATGGGTTATTTCATATGACATAACTCCCAAATTATGGGGGGTTATTTCGTTTTTGATTTGAAGTTTATTTCATTTTTGTATATTTGCTGGACCAGTTTGTTCTCGGTAGATTTTATATATTTAAATGGGTTTTCTGGTCGTCAGTGTTTGCGCAAATAAAACTCAAAAATTCATTTCGCTTTCCTCCTACGCGTTTCGGCAGTTTGTTGTCGCCTTCATCAGGTACTCTGATAAAATATATTTTATTATCATAATTTCCTTCGCCTCAAATTTTAACATTATTTACCAAAATTTTATTTGGTTGTTATTTCATTGGGAGTTATTTCATTTTCTTGGGGGCTTATTTCAGTGGGGATTATTTCATTTCTCGTTTGGGGGTTACTTCACTCGGGGGTTATTTCGTAGAGGCGTAAAAACACACTTCTGTGAATGATTTGAGAACATTCTTCTTTGAACGACTCAGAACCCCCCTTCTGGGAATATTCGGCGAACACTCCGTTTGCCCTGAGAAGACTCTTGAGAGAACGGTTTGGGAACACAATTTTCGGAATGGTTTGAGAATACTCCCTTTGGCTCGATCTATCAAATTCAGATAATCGAGAATATGGTGTATCGCACATGTGGTGAATCGGGTTTAAATTAGCTGAGAACAGCTCAAGACTGTTTCGCTTAGTACTTCAGTACGGGCATCTTATAGTCATATTCCGCCGAACCCGCTATGAAAGAATAGTCGGCCTAAGCTGCTATGAACGAATAGTCAGCCGAAGCCGCTGTGAACAAACAGTTGGCAAAGACTTTATGAACGAATAGTCAGCCAAAACACTATGAACGAATAGAACGTTATGGAGGAATAGTCTGCCGATGTTGCTGTGTCCGAATTGTCAGCCTAGGACGCTACGACAGAATTGTCTGCCGAAACCACTATGAATTAATAGTCAGACGAGGCCGCTATGTCCGAATAGCTAGCCGAAGCCGCTATGAAGGAATAGTCTGCCGAAGCCGGTTGGACGAATAATCAATCGAAGACGCTATGAACAAGTAGTCAGACAAAGACGGTATAAACGAATAGTCCGGCTATGCCGCTATGACAGAATAGTCAGCCAAAGCCGCTTTGAACAAACTGTCAGCCAAAGACGATATGAGTGAATAGTCAGCCGAAGCCGCTATGAACGAATAGTCAGACGAGGCCGCTATGAACGAATAGCCATCCGAAGCCGCTATGAAGAAATAGTCTGCCGACGCCGCTATAAACAAAAAGTCAGTAGAAGACTCTATCAGCAAGTAGTCGAAGACGCTACGAACGAATAAGCCGCAATGGGCGAAGAGTCAGCCTAGGTTGCTGTGAACGAATAGTCAGCCGAAGACTCTAAGAACAAGTAGTCAGTCGAATACGATACGAACGAATAGGCAGCCGAAGCCGCTATGGAAGACTAGTCAGTTTATGGCGCTATGAAGGAATAGTCAGCCTAAGCGCTATGAATGAATAGTCAGCTAAAGCTGCTATGAACGAATAGTCAACCGAGGCTGATATGAAAGAATAGTCAGCCGAAGCCGCTATTAACGAATAGCCAGCGGATGCCGCTATGAACGAGTAGTCAGTCGAAGACGCGATGGACGAATAGTCTGTCGAGAACGTTTTGAACGAATAGTCGGCCGAAGCCGTGATGGACGAAAAGTCAACATAAGCCGCTATAAAGGAATAGTCAGCCAAAGCGCTATGAACGAATAGACAGCTGAAGCCACTATGAAGGAGTGGTCTGCCGAGTATGCTTTGAAGCAATAGTCAGCCGAAGCCGCTATTAAGGAATAGTCAGCCGAGGCCGCTATAAACGAATAGTCAGTCAAAGACGCTATGTAGAATTAGTCAGTCGAAGACGCTGTGAACGAATATTCAGCCGAAGCCGCTATACACGAATAGTCAGCCGCTACGAACGAGTAGTCAGTCGAAGACGCTATGTACAAGTTTTCAGTCGAAAACGCTATGAACGAATAGTCATCCGAAGTCACTATGAACGAATAGTCGGTTGAGGCTGCTAAGAACGAACAGTTAGTCGAAGCCGCTATAAACGAATAGTCAGCCGGAGCTGATATGAACGAACAGTCAGCTGCAGCCCCTATAAATGAATAGTCATCTGAAGCGGTAATGGTGATACGTATTTAAGTTAAAAATTGCTATAGTAACTGAAAAGAAAGGAACTGCTCCACGAATTTACTGGCCACTTGTATGAGAAGCTGGAAGGCGACTCATACTGATCCTAGTCCAGCTCAATATTAAGTACTCTAGCCGTATTGACGTAGATGAGAATTGCAGAGAAGCACTCATTATCGTGTGGTCGCTGTATATGCGGAGGGTTTCGATGCCACAGCTGTTGGAAAAGTTGGAAAATCATGCAAAAGTAAGTGGATGAAGGAATGAGCGATTAACAAACAATGTGTGACGCTTGTTTTGTCATCTGCAACTCAAACTGGATGAAATTCCAACTTACGAATTGACATCCGGTCAAAGCTTTAGCAACGTCTTCAGGATAATATGTTGCAGAGATCATTTGTTATTAGAGTATACTGTCTCTGAGATGTTTTTGTTTTATTTTGCAGAATGGCATCGTACTGAGAGCGATCTATTTCCCTTCACGATTTAAATTCTTTTCTATCGCAACTTTGAAAATGTAACTCATATGTTGATTTTAAAATTTAAATTGCCAAATTTAGAACTAACTCCCGGGTTGGAAATGCAACACTGGGTACGAGATTGAAATCGTCAGATGTCAAATACGGCTCACTTGGGTGCATTTCCACAAATGAGATAAATATTGTTATTCACAGGTCGCAATTTTTACAAATAACACCGAATTTGTACAACTATGAAAAGGGAGTATATAAATTTATATCTGGATTATTGGTCAAACAAAAGAAAACCATTTTTTCAATATAAAAGGACTGATATCGTTTAACATTAAATTCCCTGAAGATAATGGGGAGAACTTCTCCAAACCAATGAGCTGTGCGCTTTCTAGCTTTACACTCACTGATTGGAACCAACAATTTTGCACCGGTTCCCAACTGTATTTTGAGAAACCTATTCGTGCCTAAGTAGTCAATAGTGTCGCCGATGACCTTACCCTGCAAATACGGATTTTGATATAAGGATACATTTCCATTATAAAAGAAAAAATAATAAACTAAAAAATTGCTATATTTTCTTATTCACTCTTTGTTTAAAATATCATTTTAATACCCTCGAATTCTTGATATAGTTCGCTCCAACAAATGAAACATTAAATGCAATTTCAGCAAAAATATGAGAATGTTCTTTATTCCAATAAAATGCATTCATTACGGAATCTAAATTTGTTGTATTAATATTTAAACTTGATCGAGTTGGTTATGGTACATTTCCAGTCCTTCAATAGACATCCTGTTCATTCAAAATTTGACAACTGTTCCCTGGAACAGTATCACATCTGCAGCATTTACAATAGCGTACACGAATGGTCTGTTTGCGTAGAGACAAGGCTTCTCCATACGGGTGTGGAACTCTTGAGCTGAAAGAAACCAATTTTAAACGATGTCACTCAAATGCGAATGACTGATGAGAACTTACCTGTGGCAGCCGACGCTACTGTGCCCTCCTCACTGACTTCAATGAAAGCTTTATGCACGATACTTGATCCTGTTATAGGTTCTGATAACTGTAGCATTTTTCCTAGATCAGCATTACCGAACAAATGTTCCATACCAAGCTGAATAAATGGAGGGGGAGAGTGTGGTAAAATGCTATATTAATGTACAACACAAATATATGTACCTTCTTAAGGGTCTCTGTCAATTCCACTTGGAATTCAACTTTAAATTTAGGCAAATATACTTCAACATCTGAGAAACTCATTTCATTGGTCCACTTTTCCAGCTTGTTATTCTTTAAATATTCTAGAACATTGTCTAAAGAATTTTCAAACCTGGGCACTATTACCAGCATGGACAGATCAGAGTCTTGATAGGGTAGCCTCACTGCCGAAAAGCCGTTTCTATAGAAAACACCAAATTGGAAACGATTTTGGGTTTGCATCATTTGTACTTTGACGGAAGTGTTAAGATCGATATAGAAATCTGCTTCGTGGGTACTGCTTTTAGTGAAGGCATTGACCCATTTGCCATTAAAATGAATGGCACTCAACAAGAGCAGACGGGTATCAGAGCTCAACATTTTCGAAGTTATCAAATCCTTAATCAAATGATCGGTTTTGGATTCAACCCAGTTGTTTATAGTACTGGCTGCTTGTGAGCATTTTGAGAAATCAATGGATTCGGCAGACGAGAAGAAATTCTGAGACAAAAGATCTTTGTAACTGTTCTGCAATTCGTAATCATTCATGACGTAAACTTTAGTAGCCAAGTGTACAAGGTTACTGTTCTGATAGTTCGCTAAAAGGAAGTGATATTTATGGGCTACTGACTCAGTAGTTTGTCCTTGGAAGCCCAAGACTTGATCCATTTCTGCGGCAGTCTCGCCATCCGCTCCCATGCGGGCCATGGCCAAACAACTCTGAATGGAGAGAGGCGAATAGATGATGTTCTCATGGCCATGGGACTTTACAAGTTCATTGAAGAGATTGTGATTAAAGGTTTCCATGCCGAGTCTGAATGTGGCGTCCAGTTGACATGTCGAAGAAGCCAACAGAACAAGAATGGCGCTCAGGAATAGTACAGTGTTAGCTGAAATTGAGTTAGCAAATATAAAATATATTATAAATTTTTGAATTGAATTTTAAACAGTTTTAAATCTTTAACTGATTAAAATCAAATTACAAATCATATAATAAAACATAAATAAAAACAAAAAATATATTTTCCCATAACATCCCTTGAAGGGATTGGAGAGAGCTTCTCACAACCAGTGAGCTGAGCGCTTTCTAGTTTTACACTCACTGATTGGGATCTACAGTTTTACACCGGTTCCGAGCGGCATTTTAAGAAGAATTTTCATGGCTAAATACTCGATAGTGTCGCCACCACTAAGCGAAGTAACCGTCGCCGAAAGAAATGTAAGGTGGTCAGAGCAGGGATCGAACCAACGTTCTCATGAACAAGAGCCGCGCACACTAAGCATTGCACCACCTACAGACATAACTAAAACATAAATATCTACTAAAAACCGAACAAGTGAACGAAATAAACAAATTAATTAGTTTGTGCACGGAACTAAATTAAATGGCACAATAACATTATCGATCACTTTAAAAAAATTTAGATATTTTATAATCATGTTTTTTTCATCAATTGAACGAAAATTTTGAGTTACAAAATTGAAGTATTACGAAACTGACAGCTTTGGTGCCGTATCAAAATTCATTTATGATCAAATTATCACAATTTCGATTTAGCTATAAGAGACGTATAAAGGTTTAATCTATATCCTTCTGTTCATTTATATACGCAATATCAAATACATTTCTTTCGAAATCGATCTTCCTTTTAGTTCGCGAAGTCTTTGTTATAGTTTTTGCTTCAAATCCTACTCACCTTTAAACCCCATTTCCGGAATTATTATTATGTTTGTCTTCAAAATATCGTCGATCAACTTGCGACCTCAACTCTCCAATCCAAACTAATCTTCTTTCATTTCAGCTCATCATAAGAAAGGGGTCTATTCTGCTCAAAGACGAAAGTTTAAATTTTCGTTATCAAATATTTCCCAAATCGGAAAGAAATTATCGAAGAACATGAAAACACTAACCAGCTATATATAAGTACTTTATGGTATAAATTTTTCAAATTTATTTGCAAATTAAATTATTTTGTAGAATCCCGGTTGGAAATTTTCGAAAGAGATCATTAGTGACTAAGCAGTGATATGGCTGAATCCCAACTGAGCTATCGATACGCAACAATACAAAAAAAACTTATGGTAATTTCGTTTCTAATAAAGAATAAGGCCGTTTTTTTGTATTCCCTGGTAAACTAATTTTTCGACGACTTTGTATGAGGTGTCGCTTAATATCGCTAAGTTACCCATACAAAGTCGTCGAAAATGTTAGGCAAAAATAATGGCGCAAAATTTAAAGAAACATGTTGTTATCACCCTTACAGAGTTGTACCTTATTGGGGTAAGAAAAGAACATAGAATTGTTGCATTTTCTAACAGCTGTAGTCTTCCTTTTGCTTTCTAAGGATGTTTTATTTAGCTCGCTAAAACAAAATTCTCGACCAGTTTATAGGGAGACCTAAGCGATAATAAGCGATTTCAAGCGACTCTTCATACAAACTGGTCGATAAAGTACCAATACAATTGGCATGTTTTGTTATTCCCGCTTTTATATCCCACCGCTTAGTTTAAGAATTAAGAGCCGCGATTTTAACTCAATTCGCTTAAGTTATCATAGCGCACCACAAAAAAGGTAGACAAATTAGCCTAGCGAGGACAAATAACACATACCAAATGTCAGAAAGTTGGTAATATTCCACCGTGATAAAATGCTAAATTTTTGCAATTATTGAGTGCAACTTTCTCAGAAAAGAACAGAAAACCTTGAAGTAGGGCTGCACTTTTGGAACGAAGTTCCTTATCGCACGTTGCTGGATGGGGGCTAAATTAAAAAAATTACACAATTTTTTTTTAACACTATTATGCTACAACCCAGTATTAAGCGTCTTTTTTATTTCCCACTAAACTAATTTTTCGACGACTTTGTATGGAGAGGCGCTTAAATTCGCTTAACATCGCTTAGCTCTACATAACAAAGTTGTCAAAAAATTAGTTTAGCAGAGAATAAAAAAACAGGCCTATTATCAACTATATTGGGTACTTATGCTTAGGTTTGTGTCTATACTAACATATGTTGGAAAATGTCTTGTTTAATCGGAAGTTTTCTAGGTGGAGCCTGTAACCAATATTTAGTATATATAGTAGTTTTGAACGCAATAAAAAGTAAATTTATAAAATCCAAAGTGAAACAAGTTTAAAAAAAGAAAAATTCTTCAAAATATATGAAAAAATTGCATCCTACGCATTCCTTAAAACAGTAGTATGATAAAATGATTCAACGCTCCCAAAACGATCCCATACGGAGCTCTTGCGGACGCCCTTTATAAGTGCACTCCGTAGATGTGAAGATTATGAAGATGTCTTAAGTTTTTACATAATTATATACTTAGGAGCATTTGGGAATAGCAATACGAAGCACTCAATCCCGGTTGTTTTCAGATGATTTTAGGAGACCTTTTAGAGGCGAAAAATGAGTCCGTGCGGGGAGTATTTGCAGGTCATTTGGATTAGCGTTCGGGAACTCAAAAAACACTCCTTTATAAAAGTCCGCACGGATCCATTGCCTGTTAAAAAAAATAACACTCATTGGAGGTGTCCAAGGGTGCACTATTTTCATATGTTTTGGTAGTGCTTGAAGTTGCTAGGAAGTTCATATGTTCTAGAAAGTTGTTTACTAAGATCTTAGGTACATTACATAGTTGATTGTTTCCTTGAATTTTGAACGGTTTGCTACCTACGGACCTGAGCAGGGAAAAAAATGTAAAAAAATCGAATTTTTTAAAGTTTTTTCCGATTTTGACCTTGAAGATGAAGTTTTTTTGCTTTTATATGTTGACAATGATAAGAGCTACAACTTTCCCTCAGGGAGTAAATCAAAATTCTGAACTGTTTGCAAGCTATGAGCCTGACAAATTTTTTGGGGGCCTATAAAAAAAGTGCATGACTTTGGGTAAAACTGGGAGACACGGTATTTTTTTGTTGTCTTTTATCAGGTAGTGGTGTCCGTATATGGTTAAATTTTTTCGTGTTGCACTGTGTTATGTACAGATTTTGTGGTAGCCTCTTTCAGAATTCATTGTCAGAACTAACGGGTTTTTCAACAGAGACGCTACAAAAGTAAATCGATAGGGACAGCAAACGACGCCATATTTTTCCCGCTCTTTTGACATTTCTCTTCAGTAGGGTTTGCCATTTAATCATGGAAAGATATACGACCCAACAACGAGTCGAAATTATTAAAATTTACTACCGAAATTTGGAGTCAGTGGCCTCAACTTTAAGAGCGCTACGTCCAATTTCTGAATTCTGAATATCATTTCTGGCTGAATAGCTTCGTCTATAAGCAAAATATGCGTTATTGGTCAGACAGCAATCCACACGTAATCCATGAGTCATCATAGCATCCCGAAAAAATTACGGTTCGGTCCGGTTTATGGGCCGGCGGCGTCATTGGGCCGTACTTCTTCCGTGATGATCAAGACCGGCACATTACTGTGAATGCGAATCGCTACCGTTCAATAATAACCGAATATTTTTTGCCCCAATTGGATAATATGGACTTGGAAGATATGTGGTTCCAACAGGACGGCGCCGCAAGCCACACAGCGAATGCCACAATCAATTTATTGGAAACCAAGTTTGGTGAACGTGTTATCTCACGAAATGGCCCACTCGATTGGCCGCCTCGGTCGTGCGATTTGACACCGTTAGATTATTTCCTGTGGGGCTACGTCAAGTCTATGGTCTATGCCAACAAGCCAGCGACGATTGATGAACTTCGTACGAATGTCGAACGTGAAATTGCAGCAGTGTTGGCCGATTTATGCTTGACAACCGTTGAAAATTGGGTTCAGCGTCTGGACTTCTGTAATAGTTTTTCTAAACAAGACGTAAAATCAGATTTGAGAAATTTTATATAAACGGTGTCTCAGGAAGGTTGCACTTTTTAAATTTAGTGCGATTTTTCTTTGTGCAAGTAACAACGCTGAAATTTGGTAGCTGACCCATATGTTCATTCCGTTCATTAAAAATGAAACTCTTTACGAAAGAACAACACGTTATAATTGTGAAAACTTATTACAAAAATTTGGAAAGTTATGCTGAGACCGCTCGTAAACTACGAAGCATTTTCAGTCGAGAAAGTGCACCTAATGTGTCAACCATTCGTAGAGTGGTCAACAATTGTGGAGAAACTGGCTCGGTTATGGACAGTGAGACTCCTATGCGTCAACGTACCGGTCTGTCTCTTCAAAACATTGTTGCTGTCAACAAGAGTGTCGCCGAAAACCCGAAGACACCACTTCGGCATCGTTCTCAGCAACTTCAAAGTCCACGAAGCAACGAAGCACTTCGCAGCGAATTTTAACAAAAGACCTCCACCATTATACCTACAATATTCCGCTTACTCAGCAGCTCAAACCAGCAATGTAAATCGCCGGCAATTCGTTCAATGGGTAATGGAGCAAAGTGAAGTCAATGCCAATTTAAAAAAAAGTCATCTTCACCGATGAAGCGCATTTCCATTTGAATGGGTTCGTGAATACACAAACCATGGAATGGCAATGGAAAGCGCCCGCAATTCGTTCAATGGGTTATGGAGGGAAGTGAAGCCAATGACTATTTTTCAAAAAAAAAGTCATCTTCTCCGATGAAGCGCATTTCCATTTGAATGACCTCGTGAATACACAAGATTGTCGAATTTAGGACTCAGAAAATCCTCCAGCAACTGTCTGGTTAGGATATTGGTCAGGCGGCGTGTTTTGGCCTTTGCAGTGGCTGGGAACGGCATTCGTTACAGGAACATGGTATCAGAGTTATTGTGGCCTCAAATGGACGGCATGCATCTGGACGATATGTGATTTCAACAATACGGCGCCACCTGCCACCCTGCGCATGCAACAAACGATTTATTGCAGCAACGATTTCCAGGACAAGAAATTCTGATGTCAACTAGCCACCAAGATCATACGATTTAACGCCGTGCGATTTCTTTGTTTGGAATTTTGTGGAAACTCGGGTTTATGCGAAAAAAAACCAGAAACAATTCCTGAGCTAAAGTCTAAGATCCACCGCGTCATCGAGGAGATATAGCCACATCTCTGTGAAAAAGTCATGGAAAATTTCATGATAAGAATAATGGCCTGTTATCAGCTCTGTCGAGACCAACTGACGGTTATTTTATTCCATACTTAAACTGAACATGTCTCCTTTACAATCCAATAAAAATAATCAAAATATTTTATAATGAAGATTTATTTGCCGCAAAAATATATTTAAAAAAAAATTGTTGCATTCATTATATTTTTTCTGTTTTTTTTTGTTTAGTGATATTACTGAGAGTATGAAACAAAAGCATCTTAAGGAAAATACAATATTTTTAGAAAACTGCAGAGCCTTAAGTAATCAAGTTTTTTCAATCTTCTGCTATAGATACACGTTAAAATATTTGTCTTTTCTTGTAGTTGTATGTTTGTCTCCAAACACGTTGTGTTTGCTATTCAATATATTAAGGTTGGGACACATTGACTAATAAGTTGTAATATATGTATTTGTGACCCAAATGTGACAGACAAACAAAGAAACAAAAGGCGGCAGATCTTCAATTCACGAAAACAATGCTTGCAAACATGTACATGGTTCCTGCAATATGTTGCAGGAGACAATATTTTCAGCGTATACTATTTTAAATATATTAATAATTTTATTAAAAGAATTCCATCTCAATCGCTCGGTTGCATCTGCCTGGAAGGGATGGAAAGAAAATAGTACAAATACTATTGATTAATGTTTTTGTAAAGGTTAGTTTTTTAACGAACCATTCAATTTTAGAAATTAACTACAGTGCCCTGGAACAATATTACATTCTCCGTATTTACAATGCAATAGTAGAAGGGATGATCAGCGATGAAGGCATATGGTAAATTTCGACTAGCGGCCGTTAAACCTAAAATATTAAAAGTTACAGAATTTATGATAAAATATGCAAATTTAAGACGACATTTCCAAACTTTAATATAAAATATACCTGTGGCAGCACTGGCTTTTGTACCCTTTTCACTGACTTCAATGAAAGCTGTGTGCACAACTTTTGAAACTGACAGAGGTTCGGGAGATTCCAACATTTTTCCCAATTCAGCATTTTCAAACAGACGGATCATACCAAGCTGAAAATGTAAAATGATCATGTTTTAACGAGTCGTTTTTTTAAAGTTATTCTTTTTTTAAAGTAGAATATGTTAAGGGCGAGGTTCACACTCGTCATTTAAAAGCTCAATTTAAAAGCCTACTGAAAATTTTCATATCAAATGACAAGCATCGGGCATTTAAAGTACATTTAAATGGAGAATTTTCAACTGTTAAACTGGCCATAAGTCACAGTAATTCAGGGCCAGTTTCACTATCTTCATTTAAAAGCTCTTCTTTAAAGCTATTTTAAAACTTTATTTTAAAAGTTCAAGAAAATTGTTCAATTGATATTAAATCGCCCAGCATCGGGCATTTAAAGTTTATTTAATTGGAGAAGGACCAACTGTGAAACTGAGCCTTACTGTTTAAAATCAGTTGTTTATTCAGATAAGTATATTGAATGTAAATCTGGACTTAATTAATTAATTAATTTTAATATAAGGGCGTTTCATTGTGATTTTTTATTGGATTGTATAGAAGACGTGTTCCGATTAAATATGGAATAATACATTCGTCAAATAGCTCCCATGGATCTGATGACAGTCCACTAATCTTCTCATGCAATTTCCTATGCCTTCTTCACAGAGATGTGGTTGTATCTCAGATTTGAGTTCAGGAGAAGTTCTCCCCAGTCCCTTCATGGGATGTAATGGGAAACCATTTATTTATTTTATAATTGTTTCAGATTTATTCGCATAAACCCGGAACTTCACAAAAAATCGCATGACTTAGGTGGACAGTTGATATCAGAATTTCCGGAGATAATTTGTTCTGGAAATTTTTGATGCAATAAATCAATTGTTTCATGCGCAGTGTCACAGGTGGCGCCATCGTGCTGAAACCACATGTCGTCCAGATCCATGCCATCCAGTTGATGGAACAAGAACTCCGCTATATTTTCCTGTACCGAATGCCGTTCACAGCAGGGTTCGTATTTTGTGGGTAATGGGTTACCCATTATTCTTGCCATGGAGAATGTGTAGCGATCGTTTACCCATTACCCACAGTGTATGGGGAAAAATGGGTAGTTACCCACGACAATGGGTAACGGGGAAAATAATGGGTAGTTACCCACGACGATCGGGAATTACCCATCACGTCCAATCGAAGAAATGGTAACAATTTTACCTCCAGTAGCATTTCCAATGGGTGTCTTCAATATTGCATCACTTTTTTTTTTAAAAAAGTCGCTAAAACCAAAATTTTTCAAACAAAAAATCGCTCAAATGCCCTCATGTATATATCTCGGAAATGGAGCGTCCAATCGAAAAAATAACCAATTTTTCCAAGGGATTTTCATAAACTGCTCCAATGTGTATGGAAGATTTTTTAAAACAAAAAATTGGTTATAACTCCGAAACCGTGCGTCGAATCGCAAAAATAATAAATTTGTTACCTCCTCATGAGTCTCTTTAACCAATGGATGTCTTCAATATGGCATCACTTTTCATTTTAAATCGCTAAAACGACAACTTTTCAAATAAAAAGTTGCTAAAACGCCCTCATCGGACAAAATCAATCGGAAAAATCACCAATATTTGCCAATGAGTGTCGTCAATATGTCGTCACTTTTTTTTAAAAAATCTCTAAAACTAAAATTTGTTAATCAAAAAATCGCTAAAACGCCCACCTGTTTATATCTCGGAAACGCAGCGTCCAACTGAAAAAATAACCAGCTTTTGCTGTTTCTAAGGGGTTTTCATAAAGTGGTGCAATTCGTATGGAAGAATTTGTTTTTCGAAAAATCGCCAAAATCAGAACATCGCTAAAATTCAAAAGGTGGCTATAAAAGTAATCCAAAGCCTCCAGCGGAGGTAAAATTTTTAAAATTTTCTCGACTAGACGCACCGTATCGGAGATATAGCCACTTTTTTATTTTAGCGCTTTTCATATTTTGGCGATTTTTTAACAAAAATTCTTCTATACGAATTGGACCAGTTTATGAAAACCCCTTAGGAACCGCAAAAATTGGTTATTTTTTCGATTGGATTCTACGTTTCCGAGATATAAATATGGGGGCGTTTTAGCGATTTTTTATTAGAAAAATTGTAGTTTAAGCGATTTTTTAAAGAAAAAAAGTGACGCTATATTGACGACAGCCATTGGTTAAGGCCTTCTATGGTTCTATGGAGGTAACATTTTTATTATGTTCGATTGGACGCACCGAGTTATAGCCACATTTTTATTTTAGCGGGTTTTTTATTTTGGCGATTTTTTGAACAAAAATTCTTCTATATAGGAATGAGACAAGTTTATGAAAACCCCTTAGAAACCGCAAAAATTTGTTATTTTTTCGATTGGACGCTCCGTTTCCGAGATATAGAAATTTTTTCTAACTTTTTCATATTTTCGATCCATAAATATTGGGATGGGTTACTCTGGGTAACCCATTACCCATCGTCGTGGGTAGCTACCCATCATTTTCCCCATTTACCTGAGGGTAATCGGTAATCGTGATGAGTAATTCCCCATTGTCGTGGGTAGCTACCCATTATTTTCCCCCATTACCCTGTGGGTAATGGGTAATCATAATGTGCCCCATCGTCGTGGGTATTTATTTTTCATTATTTTCCCCATTTCTCTGAGGGTAATGGGTAATCGTGATGGGTAATTCCCCATTGTCGTGGGTTGCTACCCATTATTTTCCCCATACCCTGTGGGTAATGGGTAAACGTTCATTACACATTCCTCACGACGATGTGTATTGGTTACAAATATGGGGTAAATGCCGAACTCTGGTTTACAGTCACTGCAATTTCGGCCTCATCTTCCAAAAATTAAGGGCCAATCACGCCGCCTGACTAAAATCCGCACCAAAAATTCTGATGGAATTTCGATTCATGGGAGAAGATGACTTTTCTTTGAAAAATTGGCAGTGATTTCACTTTGCTCCATTACCCACTGATGGGATTGCCGCCGCTTTCCATGGTCATCTTGTTAGAGCTTCTGAATAAGCTGAATTTTGTACGCATGATGGTAGAAGTCTTTTGCCAAAATTCGCTCCGTAGTGCTGCGTGAAATTTGAAGTTGTTGAGAACAATGCCGAATTGAAGTTTTCGGGTTTTCGGTGACACTCTAGTTGCCAGCAACAATGATTTCAATAGACCGACCTGTACGTTGACGCACAGTAATCTTACCGCCCATAACCGACCCAGTTTCTTCAAATTTGTTGACCACTTTTCGAACGGTTGACACGTTAGGTGGACTTTTTCGACTGAAAATTCTTCGAAGCTTGCGAGTGGTGTCAGCATAACTATAAAAATTTTTCACGAAATTAGTAAAAATTTTTCACAGGTATAACACGTTGTTCTTTCGTAAAGCGCTTCATTTTGAAAAATTGGACAAACATATTTGACAGCTGCCAAATTTCAGAGTTGCCACTTGAACAAACAACAATGCCAATAAATTTAGAAAGCGCAATCTTACTGAGACACCATTATAAGTAGATGCATTTTAATGTTAACATGTCTCTTTTGTTACTGTGTGGGAGGTAAAGATACATTTCAAAAATCTTTGAATACATTTTTAATTTAATTTTACCTTTTGCAGGGGATCCGTCAATTCAATTTCAAATTTAACTTTAAACTTTGGCAAGGAAATGTCCAAATCTTTGTCATGCATAATTTTAGTTATATCTCCCAAAGTGCTGTTCCGCAAAAACTTCAACATATCAAGTAGGCCAGTGCGATCCTGGGGTAAAAACACCATCATCGATAGATCAGAGTCCTTGTATGGCATCCTTATAAAATGAATATCCGTGAATCTACCATATTGTATGGAAGTTTCACAGAATGACGTGGACATCATGTCCACTTGAACGGAATTAGTCTCATCTATATAGAAATCTTGTTTTCTAGTGTTTTTTAGCTTAAAAGGATTTTCCCAGACACCTTTGAAGTGAATGACACTAAGTAACAGCAAACGCGTGTTCCTATCTATCGTGGAAGGAGAAACAAGATTCTTTATCACATGGTTTGTTCGATGTTCAACCCAATTGTTAATTAATCTCGAGGTTCGTCTTCTTTTTCCAAAGTCAATAACGTCGGCTTTGGTCAGGAATTTGGTTTCCAACAATTCGTTAAAATTTGCGTCCAGATCTAAACCTTTCATCAAATAGATCTTATTGGCCAAATGCAGTGTAGGACTATGTTCGTAGTTCGCCAGAAGGGAGTAGTAGTTGTCCGCAATCGATTGGGATGTTTGGTTTTTAAAGCCCAAAGCATTATCCATTTCTCTCGCTGTCTCACCATCAGCTCCCATACGTGCCATAGTCATGCAAGTATGAATGGAAAAGGGTGAATAGATGATATTATCTTCGCCATTTGTTAGCAACAGTTCCTGGAACATATTCTTGCTGAATGTTTCCAAACTTTCTTTAAAAGTGGCGTCTAGAGATACTGCTGCCGGCACCAAAGCCACGGCTAGAATTCCCAGAATTAGAGGAATATTAGCTGAAAAAGACAAAAGATTACTTGAACATGTTGTTGGTAGGTAAATCGAGATATCACAGACGAACGGCACCGTGCATAAAACGCCCCTCTGACGGCTCAAAATACATCTCGCGACCACAGAATAAAACATAGTAGAGCAGTTTATATGCTGTTCACACTCTTCGTCATGGGTTTGTGCAAATGAGAGATGTCGGACGAAACTTGACGGACACCAGGTGGGGTTACAAAAACGAGAAGAAAAAGCTGCAACTTTTTCATGTCGTTTTGGTATAGAACCATAAAATTGAAATGTTTTATGCATTTTTTTGAATTTAATTGCATTTGTGTTGTATTCAACGCAACGAAGAAACAGATTGATCACTTGGCAATAGATGGCAGGCGCTCTTTTAGTGTAATAGATGTACGTGTGATTCGAGGTGCCAATAACGACTCGGATCATTACCTGGTTTCTGCGAAAGGCAAAGGACTGAGCGGGGCGAAAAACGTACGAAGCCGAACACGGAAACATCTAGTCATGGACAAGCCGCAAATACCGAAGATATCAAAAACCTATGAAAAAAAGGTCCTGAGTACCCAATGCGCAGTGGAAGCACATCTCTCATTCTTTGGAAACCGCTGCAAGGGCTGAACTTGGATATCAGAAACCGGAAACGAATAAGCCATGGTGCAACGAAAAATGTCACATTGCTACTGATTGCACGTATGGCAACGAAACAGTCAGTTACTACGCGTTCTGCGAATGAGCGGTACAAGAGGCTGAGAAGGGAGGAAAACCAACTAGAGAGTGGGAGGACCGAAATGTGCAGGATGAACAATGAATTTCGAAACTTTTGCCAGAGGGTAATGTAATCGAAGAACGGGCCGAACGGGCCCTCCTAAAAGGATGGGAATGGGAATCTGCACGCTGAAAAAATTTAATTTTTTATTGTTTGGATGCAAATATAACTTGTTTGTTGCATGTCGCAAGTATAGTATACTTGTGTACAAACACATTATGCTTGCTATACAAAATAACATGTTTGGGACACAATGATTAATAGGTTATAATATATGTATTTGTGACCCAAATGTGACTTTGTTTGTTGACAACTGCTGAAAATAAACACGTGACAGACTATAAAGAAACAAAATGCAGCAGATCTTCAATTCACGCAAACAATAGATGAAGCCATGTACATGGTACTTGCAAATGTTACCGGGCCGCTAGTTTTCAGCGTGTGGTGACAGATAAGCAGTACGAGCTTAAAATGAGGAGGTAATGATTGTGGAAGACAGTGTAGATTGTACGCACCCAGCAAAGCCAAGATTGGAATGGCAGACTCCCGGCTTGGGAATGATAAAGCCGCTGGTTTGGATGGGCTACCCGCTGAGCTTCCTACGGCTGCGGCGAAGGGCTGCTAGCCCACATGCATGAACTAATATGAGCTATATGGTTGGGGCAATATATGCCTGATTATTGGAGTCTCAGTGTATTATGTCCTGTATTTACAAAGGGTGATCTGTGTGTAAGTTCCAACTATCGCGTTGTCACTCTTTTTTGTCGATTACAAAGCTGCTTTCGAGAACCCCATATGAAAAGTATGAAAAGTAGTCAGCCTTGGAGTATTTTCCAAAATGTACCCACTTATACGAATTTGTTTCTTGATTTCTCTAAATAATCGTTGACTCCGACTTTTTACAGAATTTCAAAATTATTACACACGTTTTGCAATTGTAATTCATTGAATATCAATTGAAATTCGGAGTTTAGAATTTAAATTAAGAAACGATCAAAATCAGAATTTCTATTTGAAAATCAGAAAATATAAACTGAAATTCAGATAAACTCAATTAGAATTTATTAAACTCAAATAGAATCTAAGAAAATATCAGTTGAAATTCAGAAACAAATCTTTTAAATCAATTGAAATTCGTAAAACATCAACTGTATTTCAGAAAATATAAATTACATTTCAGAAAATATCAACGAAATTCTGAAAAATTCTTACAAAGGACCAGCATGTAACATTAAATTTCATACCGTTGTACACATTTGTCTGAATTTTGGGTTGATATTTTTTGAATATCCTCCGTTGTTTACTGAATTTAAATTAATATTTTGTGAAATTTTATTGATATTTTCTAAACTTAAATTCTTAATTTTTGAATTTCAATTGATTTTTCTTAACTCCAATTGCTCTTCTCTGAATGTTAATTGATATTTTCTGAATTTTAATTGACTAATTGAAATTCAGAAAATACCAACTGACATTCAGAATTTCTATTGGAAAATCCGAAATTATCAATTGAAATTCTTCTAAAAACTAAAATGTCAAATGCAATTTCAATTAAATTAATATTTTCTGAATTTCAATTGTTAATTGCGGAACTTCAATTGATATTTCCTGAATCTCAATTGATGTTTTCTCAATTTCAACTGTCAATTTCTTAATTTCAGAAAATACCAATTGAAATTCAGAATTTCTACTCGAATATCAGAACATGTCAAGTGAAATTCAGAAAAAATCAATTGAAATTTTGTAAACTCAAATTGAAGTTCAGAAAATATCAATTGAAATTCAGAAAAAAGTCATTCGAAAATCAGAAAATATTATCGAAATTCAGAAGAAATCTTATAAAGAACTAATATTTAAAATATAGTTTCATATCGTTGTAAACATTTGTCTGAATTTCAGATGATATTTTCTGAATGTCATTTGATTTTTTCTGAAATTATATTTAGTTTTTTTCTGAATTTCAATTGATATTTCCTGAACTTCAATTTGAGTTTACAAAATTTCAATTGATTTTTTCTGAATTTCAATGATATTTTCTGATATTCGAAGAGAAATTCTTAATTTAAGTTTGTATTTTCTGAATTTCAGAAATTGAGAATTGAAATTCAGAAAACATCAATTGAAATTCAGAAAATATCAATTGAAGTTCAGAAATTATCAATTGAAATTCAGAAAGCAATAATGGAATTTCAGATATTGAGCATTGAAATTCAGCAAACATTAAGTAAATTTAAGAAACTATGAGTTTAAATTCAGAAAACATCATATATTATTCAGAAATTATCAGCTGAAATTCAGACAGTTCAATTGATGTTTTCTCAATTTTAGTTGATATTTTCAGAAATTTAATTGATATTTTCTGAAATTCTAATCTCAGTTTCAGAAATTCAGAAATTTCCAATTAAAATTCAGAATTTCTATTGGAAAATCATGAAATATCAATTGAAATTCAGAAAAAAACAATTGAAATTTAGTAAACTCATATTAAAATTCAGAAAATATCAATTGAGATTCCAAATCTAGTCAATTGAAATTCAGAAGGAATCTTATAAAGAACTAATATGTAAATGAAATTGCTTATCTTTATGTATAGTTTTGTCTGCATTTCCGTTGATATTTTCTGAATAACATTTGATGATTTCTGAATTTAAACACATTTGTTCTGAATTTTAATTGATGTTTTCTATATTTACATTCTCAATTTCTGATTTTCAATTGATATTTCCTGACTTTCAATTGATATTTAATGAACTTCAATTGAGGTTTTCTGAATTTTAATTGACATTTTATAAATTTTAATTGATGTTCTCTGAATTTCAATTCTCATTTTCTGAAATTCAGGAAATACCAATTGATATTCCGCGCATACTTACCATTGCCGTCGGTGGTGCAATGGTTAGTGTGCGCGGCTCTTGTACGTGACATCCTGGGTTCGAACCCTGCTCTGACCACCTTCAAATTTCTTTCGGCGGCGGTCACCTCGCATAGTGACGGCGACACTATCGAGTATATAGCTATGAAAAAGCTTCTCAAAATACCGTTCGGAATCGGTGTTAAACTGTAGGTCCCAATCAGTTAGTGAAAACTGGAAAGCGCACAGCTCAGTGATTGTGAGAAGTTCTCCCCGGTCCCTTCATGGGATGTAATGGGAAACCACTTATTTTTTTTATTGGAAAATCAGAAAATATCAAGGGCAATACAGAAACAATCAATTGAAATTTACAAAACTCAAATTGATATTCAGAAAATATCAATTGAAATTTTGAATCAAAACAGAAAATATCAACTGAAAGTCAAAAAAATTCATATGAGAATTAATATGTCGAATGAAATTTCATATCGTTATATACAATTGTCTGCATTTCAGCTGATATTTTCTGAAATTTAAATGATATTTTCTGAACTTTAATTTCTGTTTTCTCAAATCGATTCTCAATTTCTAAAATTCGGAAAATACCAGTTTCTATTGGAAATTCAGAAAATGACATCTAAAATTCAGAAAAAAAATCAATTCAAATTTAGTAAACACAAATTGAAATTCAGAATCAAATCATTTGAAAATCAGCAAATATCACTTGGAATTCAAAAAAATTCTTATAAAAACTAAAATGTCAAATGAAATTTCATATACATTTATCTGCAATTCCGTTGATATTTTCTGAATATTATTTGATGTTTTCGGAACTTGTTTGGTTTCTGAATTTTAAGTGACAATTTCTGAATTGTACTTGATGTTTTCTGAATTTCAATTCTCAATTTCTAAAATACAGAAAATACCAATTTCTAATGGACAATCAGAAAATATCAATTAAAATACATAAAAAACATTAAAATTCAGAAAAATTCGTATAAGAACTAAAATGTCAAATGAAATTTCATATCGTTACATACATTTGTCTGAATTTCAATTGATATTTTCTGAATATTATTTGATGTTTTCAATTTATATTTGCTGAATTTTACGTGATATTCCTCGAATTTAAATTCTCAACTTCTGAATTGATATTTTCTGATTTACAATTGATATTTTCGAAATTTCAAATGGAATAAACAAAGTTACAGTTACGAAAAGCTAAGCGAACGAAAACCTGTTATTCACATTCGACTCAAATTTAGTTCCTCTAATTCGAAATTTTCGTTTGCCTGACTGTATGTTTGTTCGCAAATAACTGAACATTCGAAATAGAGAAACCAGAATTTGTACGGAAAAGTTTTGAATAAATTTATGTTTTGATTTGACTTGAAACGACAATACTATGGAATCCAAATCAAATTTCTTTCGTCTAGAATACGAGCGAAAACTTTCGCTCGAGATAGCGAAATATGCTGATCATTTCAAAGCTTTTATAAAGGGTTACCCATTTAGTGGTTTCAAAAGTATAGGGCTGGAATTCGACATCTGTCAAACTAAGTTGTTAAACCAATTTTTTTTCTTTTCAGTTGAAAGTCTGACATTGACGAAAATGGATCGCTTAACTATCACACAAGGCATAAAAATTATTAAAACCTACTACAAAAATTGTGATTCTGGCACAGCCACATATCGTGCTTTAAGAGGAGGTTATGGTTTACATAATCGTCCAACTACGCAAGCAATTGGCAAAATTGTGAAGAAATTTGAAGAGACTGGAGCGGTTACAGATATTGTAAGGCCTGTGCATCATCGTTTCGCTCGTTCCACTGAAAATATCGCTGCTGTAAGTGAAAGTGTTGCCGAAGACCCGAATGTGTCGATTCCTCGTCGTTCTCAGGAATTAGGACTGTCTTACGGCACATTATGGCGTATTTTGCATTTGGATCTACACCTACATCCATATAAAGTCCAGCTCACACAACAACTGAAGCCAGCTGACCATTCACAACGTCGTAGATACGTGGAATGGGTGCTTGAACAACAGGCGGTGGACGGCGATTTTTCGAACAAAATTTTCTTCAGCGATGAAGCACATTTCTCACTCGGTGGGTATGTTAATAAACAAAATTGTCGTATATGGGGTTCTGAGTATCCTGAAGCAATTGAAGAGAGGCCATTACATCCAGAAAGAGTCACTGTTTGGTGCGCTCTTTGGTCCGAAGGTGTGATTGGACCTTACTTCTTCGAAAACGACGATGGAACGACTGTCATCGTCAATTCGGAGCGTTATGGTCATATAATAACCGACTGTTTTTGCCTGCTATTGAAGAATACGACTTGGAGAATATATGGTTTCAACAAGACGGTACCACATGCCACACAACTCGAGCGAATATGGCTTTATTGCAAGAGACATTTCCTGGCCGCGTAATTTTAGTCGTGGCGATATCAACTGGCCACCAAGATCATGCGATTTGACATCATTAGACTTTTTTTGTGGAGCTACGTGAAAGACCGTGTTTATGCTGATAAACTTTTAACTCTGGAGCACTTAAGAACCAACATTCGTCAAGTTATGGCTGAGATACCGCCCAATATGTTTCAAAAAGTGGTCGAAAATTACCTCAAAAGAATCAATGCTGGCAACACCTCGCGTGGTGGTCATTTAAATGATGTAGTGTTTCAGACATAATATCAACGTTCGAGCTTTATAATAAAAAAGAAATATCATGAAAAAAATTATTTTATATGTCTTTTATTTACATTTACTTTGAAACCGCAAAATGGATAACCCTCTACTTTAAGCGAAATTTATTGAAAATTCGCATTTTTCGCTGTCGTCGTTAAATAAGAACATTGTGTCGTTACATTTCGTTGACTATTGAACGAATAAACTCTTCACTCACCCATTTAAAACAATTTTTAAATTTATTTTGAAATTTATGAAAATAATATTTTTTCTTTAAATTATAAGAAGCGTTAATCCACTGCGAATTTTATATTTACACTGATACCCCAGTGAATTCAACATTAGAGAATGTCTTCAATATGATCTGAAATAAAGGGGGAATATTTTTTCTTATCACTGAATTAGAATTCGGCGCAATTAAATTAGAGCACCACGCTTGAAATAATTTCATATTTTTGTTAAAACCCAAAACATGCGAATGCAGGGCAGTGGGAAGATTTTCGTTATCATTTTGTAGAAATGAAATGGGTGTGTGTGTGGGTTAGTAATCTGCATATAATTGAAAAAGTTCTTAAAATTATAGTACGATGTATTTATGGATTTTGTCGATGTGATTATGTCGGGGTATATTATTTAATTTATAGGATTTTTTCTTATATCATTGGCTTTCTTTTCTTCTTCCAAAACTTCCCAGTAGCGAAAAGGCATCAATGCTACATTGATTCATAATATATTCCTACGTAATGACGGGTAGTTCCACCAGCATTCCCCTGACACTTAAAAACCAAAACACGTTAATCTGTCATAGGCAATAAGCGATTGATCCTCTCAGCATTACATGGGAGCAGTGAGTAATACATTACTAGTAGTTTATTATTCAAATAGTTCCACGGAACAAGTAACATAACACATTACATGCATTCGCTGCCGTAACTTGCTCCTCAGAACTATGTATATATGCAACACGCTACTCTACGCTGAAAATGCTGTCCTTTTTTGTTGTTTGGATGCAAATATACCGTTTGTTTGGATCTTGTCGCAAATATAAAATACTTGTGTGGAAACACATTCCGTTTGCTACACAATATTACATTTTTGAGACACAATGATTAATATGTTAACAAATTTGTGTTTGCGACCCAAATATATATGTGTTTGTGATACAAATACAGCTGTGTTTGTTGCACTGTTTATGCTCTCTCGAGAGCAAAGAGGGACAACAAGATAGTCTATCTTGTAAGTGTGTATTTCGCTATTTTTGCATTATTCTCTCAGTCAGTATTACGTAAATATTCCTGAATGCGCGTGTAAATTCCAGTTGAAGTTTCATGTATACAGATTGGAGTGTCCAAAAAATCCGGTTTTCAGTTTGTTCGAAGAAACCGGTTTTAATTTTGGCAAAAACTGGTGGAACCGGTTTTTTCGGTTTTGTTGCTGTAAATGAAATTACACATGTAGAACTTACAATAAATTGTTTTAACGACCATTTCATATACTTATACATATTCGTGTTGAAAACTGAAAATTTCGCAACTGTATTTTATTATTTACGTTTTAATTTTAAACAAAAACTATGTATTTAAAATTAAACTGTTCTAGCGTTAGGTCGGTCTACTTTAAATTATTTTATTCTTCAATATTTCGCTGACCATTGGGTAGCATCGTCGTGAAGATAAAAACAATTATTAATTAAAAATTAAATGAAAATATAATACTGAAATTAAAAATTAAAATCAAATTTCTAGTTAATAATTGTACTTATTTTGATGACGAAGCTACCCAATGGGTAGCGAAATATTGATGAATGAAATACTTTAAAATAGACCTAACGCTGGAACATTTTAATTTGAAATATAATACGAAAGATCGAATTTCGGTGTCGGTTTTGGACACTCTAGTACCAACGCATAGTGATAACCAACTCATAGTTGAAACCTTCTGAAAACAAAACACCAAAAGAGCAGCAGATTCTCATTTTATAAAAAAAATAAAAAATATTACATCCAATGTAAGTAACTGTAAAAAGGGCCGTTTTAAATCTTTTAGTTTTATGTAGTAAATATTTATAAATGTGGATTTATATTAATAAAAATAATTACAATAAATAATAAAAATATATTGAATGCAAAGAATAATTATTATTAGATTTGGGACGAACTACGCACATGTTTCCACGCATGTCTATGGAGGTTTGGGGGAATTCGCATATGTTTCCACGAGCGAATGTCCACACATGTCCACGTAAAAGCATACATGTTTGTCAGTTAACATGCTACTATTTGCATTTAAATACAAGTGTGTTTGGGACTTGCAAACATATGAATGTGTGCAGTGTGTTCCAAACATATACATGATTCCTGCAGATTATGTTTGGGAGAATATGTAACAGATGTCATTTTTTCTGAGTGTAAAACAACTCACTCACTATTTCAAGGATATGCTGAGAAGAAGCGATTACCCTCTAAGGCTGGTAATGATAACTGAAATAAGGGGTTTTGCAAGGCAGAAGAATGCTGTTGGAACTATTTTATCTGTGGTCACAAACAGTTACCTCGTTTATACGGCACTAAAAACGGCTTCCAATGAAAGCGCTGTGGTTCGATACGCACGTATAAACTCATGCCATAACCGTATCTAAAAAATTAAGCGTAGCGACGAGAATCGAGATTTCAATTCGACTTGACGAATGCCAAACCGTAGTGAGTGTCCGTATAAACGCCTTCTTTGCCAATACGCTGATTAACAGCTGCTTTTTGTTCATGCTTTCGTAACCAGGGTACCCAATATAAAAAACTTTTAGGCGCTCTTGTTTCAGACTAGGGAAGATGAAGTTCGAAGATTTTTTTTATTTAATTAAAATTTCGACATAACTACGGATAAGCTACAACTCTCTAGTCTACAGCAAAACTTTACCATCGACAAAAGTTTCTGCGCTGAGTCGAAAAAGTTATTTTCTTTCCCCGCTCGGCCCAACTTCATGAGATATGGGCCTTTAAAGCTTGAGTGTATAAGTCATAAGTATTTTTGCCCCGATCTGGTTGGAATAAGTACCATTACAAAAACTCTATTAAATGGTATATAAACATATTAATTCTTATTAACACATTGAAGGCAAATGATAAAAATATCGTGGAATTTTTAAAATGATTTTTTTGAACTTAAATATCTCCGGTCTTTGATGGGTTGATGCACACTATTATACCTTAAAAGAAAGCTTAGAGCGATGCCTTCTAACTCTTGTAAGAAAACAAGTTTACTAGGGCTGTTATTTAAGAAAAACACATTTTTATCAAAAAAGTGAGGTTAAAAAACCTTATGCTTTAATTTTCCGTAATGGGTTAATTAAAATTAATATACTTATACACCAATTAATAGAGTTTTAAATGACCTTTGTAATGGTACTCGCTTGAACCAGATCGGCCTAAAAATACTTGAGTTAAGACCGAATTGTAACTAGTGTATTTGCTCCAAGACAGAAATTGACTCCGACGCTGAGCACATTTCATTCTGTTTAGGTGTATAGCAACTGATACAAATGTCAACAAATAATCAGCTGTTTTCGATTCGTCTTCAAAGTGTGATCACACAGAGTTGTTTTCGTTGTAACTATAAACGGGCGCGTTTTATGTGTATCGAACCACAGCGCTTTCATTGGAAGCCGTTTTTAGTGCCGTATAAACGAGGTAAGTGACAGCCTAAGCCGATTCTAAAATTTATCAGGGAGAGCAGTTTAATGTTTAATATCTTTACTGGAAATCAGGAGTCGGAGTTTTTGTGATAACTTTGTTACAAATAACAAGGAAACGAATTCTTTTACTTACTTCTTAAGAAAATTTTTCGACATATAAAATTTAAGTCAACAATTTGTGTATTTCCACTCGGTGTAAGTCAATTTACGTCAAATAACTCTCTATCGCACCGAACGCATCTCGTATAGTGTGAAAGGAAATGTCAGATGAGAAGAATGGTAGCTCTAGGTGACATTACTCTATACTGAAAATTTATTTGTGAATATACTTTATAATTTTATTAGTTAAGCTCGAGGTCATTCTATATCTCTGTTAATAGAAATATAGTTTCCAAAAAGGAGTTTTTCAAATGTATTCCTATGATTGCTGGCAAACCGTATAGCTACTTCATATCTAGCCACAGATCTTCATCAGCGGTTGTTTGGAATGATGCTATTAAAAAATTCATCAAACTAAATGCATATTAAAATACACTTCAATTGAGAATTTCCAACTAGTATGCAAGTGTTCGAAAAATATCGCAAGCAAAACACACAAGACACATTTGAAAAAACTTCTTTCCATCTCTAGAGAACCATCGGCTCCCATTAGACATGTTTTTTGCGTAATCGTTTTTCAAAAAAAATCAATGAGTGTTCGAACACACGGGCGATGTGTTAACACATTTTTGTTACACGGTACATGTTCGATTTGTATGAACACATTAGTAAATTTTACATTGGAAAATAATGTAATTACGTAAATACACACCGCAGTGGCTTAACGGGCTAGACGCTGCTGAAGATGATGCTTCACAAACAGCGAAACGATCGTCCAGCGAGTGTGAGTTAGAATCCCACCCGCGGCATTTACATTTTGTTCACTAACCGGAGAAAATATGATCTCTTAGCCTTAAAAGGAAATTACAACTTTGAATATGACGAGGATCTAAAAACAACTAAATTTGAAACATATGGTAGGGCCAAACCAAAACAGAACGAGACAACTACAATTAGAATAGTTCGTTCTATAAATAGAACTTTCAAAACTTCTGCATCAGTGCGTGTACGTAGGAAAGCAATGTGTGTAAGTACCGACAACAATCGCTCTGCACACAATCAATATATGTCTTCGTTAGTGACTTATGTAAATACACACCGCAGTGGCTTAACGGGCTAGACGCTGCTGAAGATGATGCTTCACAAACATCGAAACGATCGTCCAGCGAATGTGAGTTCGAATCCCACCCGCGGCATTTACATTTTTTTCACTAACCGGAGAAAATATGATCTCTTAGCCTTAAAAGAAAATTACAACTTTAAAAAAAGAATAGTTTTTGTGCTGAAGGCTCTTTTGCTATTTCACTTTCTTTTTTCTTACATCTGAATTAACATTAGATGTAATATTTTTAAAATAAATAAAAAAATATTTAGCAAACTGAAATAATTGTTGTCGTTTTGTCATAAACAGAGCGACGACAAAAAGTATTGAATAGTATAGAGAACTTATTGCACTCTTTTTCCGCTCTCATGTAGAGAGTCTGAGTAAAAGAGCATAAACGAGTCTTATTCTCTTTATAGAATAATTCAATATAAATGCACCCTTTCGACAATGGTATTACATAAAACAATATAAAAAACATAAATATTTCAAAAGGCATCAATGTTTCACATTAAAATTATGAATGAACCAAGTTATGACAAAAAGAGAGTAATACGTTTTGAATCATTCGCCAGATATTGCCAGCGCTTTTAAGTTATACAATTCGTTCCATGAGTTCTCTATACTATTCAATACTCTTTGGCGACGACGACCTGCTTGTTTGTTCGCTGCCGCTACATCAATATCATCATACTTATTTTCAGCCAGAGACTATGGTTGTATAACAACCACCAATGCGATGCTAACGCTATTTGTGGGTTGCATGTGTTCACTTTGATAGATTGCCCAACCCGAGCCTAGAAATGTTAACACTTCAAATAAAATCTGTATGTGACAAAACCAAAAATCCATCATGTGTTTATAGTTTTAATATTTATTCGAAATGATTTTACCAAAGACATACATATGTACACGTGCATAACTTAACTTAAGAAAAGATATACAGATTAGAGTTCGACAACATAGCCCTGGAACAATATGACATTATCATTATTGACGATAGCATAATAGAAGGGATGATCCACCACAAAAGGTTTGTGTCGCATACGCGTTGCCATTTGTAATTCTGTAATTTTTTCAATAAAAATAATGTTATAATGAATATTTTTTTTATTAAACTGAGTATATGGGAATTACTTGTAACGGCAGCTGCCTCAGTGCCCCTCTCAGTGACTTTAATGAAAGCCTTGTGAAAGACATTCGACACAGAAATGGGCTGGGACAATTTCAACATTTTACCAAAATCCCCATTGTCGAACATATGCACCAAGCCAAGCTGATTTAGAAGAAAGAAACGACATTCATTGTATACGATTTCAACAGAGTCACTGTAATTGTAATGGGTACGTACCTTTGCAAGTGGCTCAGTCATATCAATTTCATATTCAACATTGAATTTAGGCAACCGCAATGTAGTAGCGGCGTGTCTCATTTTAGAGGTCAACGATTCCAATTTGACATCCATGAGTTTCTCTTGCAGTTCAGCTAAACCAGTGCGAGAATGCGGCAATACGATCAACATAGATAGATCCGAGTCTTTATATGGCATTCTAATTGCACTGGCATTTAACTCAGGAAATTTTCCAACTTCAAACCTAGCCTGTCTCTCCATCATTTGAACTTTTACACAATTGGACTCGTCCGTAAAGAAGTTATCCTCCACGGTGTGTTTGTTCACAAATACGTGCAACCATTCACCTTGGAAGTGCACAGCATTTAACAAGACCAATCGAGTGTCTGCATTCAAAGCGTCGGGTGCAACTAGATTTGTTATTAGGTGATTCGTTTTTGATTCCACCCAGTTGTTCATTGCATTAGCGGCCATTTCATGTTGTTCAAAATCAATGGATTCAGGCGCTGAAAAGAACTTCTTGGATAGGATGTTACGGTAGTTGTCCTGCAGTTCGCAATCTTTCATCACATAAACCTTATTGGCGACATGAATGTCTCCACTATTCTCATAATGGGCCAACAAGGAGTTGTAGTTGTTAGCTATCGATTCGGTCGTTTGACCAGTGAATCCCAAAACGCGATCCATTTCAATGGCAGTTTCCCCATCAGCGCCCATGCGTACCATGGCCAGGCAGGTCTGAGTGGAGAAGGGTGAATAGATGATGTTCTTGTTGCCACTGGATTTCACGAGTTCGCTGAAAATGTTATAGCTGAATTGTTCCAAACTTCCTTTGAATGTGGCATCTTTGACGCTAGCAGAAGGTGCCAACAGAATGGCAAAAATGCCAAATAAAATAGGAATTTTAGCTGCAATGAAAGAGGAGGCAGAGTAATAACTTGATAATACAGTACTTCTGTTAAAAGTGTCACGAGTGTAGTAAATAGCCCCTTCTCAGAATTTTCAGTAAGAACAAGCAAAACTTAATTGTCTAACCCTTACCGAATTTTCTCTACGTTAAATTCCACAAATATTGGAACGATGTTCCTTATCGAACGTTACGGAACGGGGGCTAGGCCGAAAAAAGTGATAGCTTAGAAACCGTCACGACACTTTTGCTATGTGACGTTAGCGCGCTCTCTCTCTCTCACCACCGCTCGGAAAGAGGCTGGCCGCGGTAGCCTATATACTATACTATTACTCTCTCTTCGCTCTCTCTCTTTCAATCCCAGCGTTCGGAAAGAAATGTACAAAAGTCTCTATCCCTCTCTTTACGCTCTCCCGATGACATAAAATAAATCAATATCATTTAATACGGAAAAAAAATTTATCGCATAGAGGGAGCCATATTTGACCCTTAGTGTATTTGGGCGAAATTCGTTTTAGGACTTTGTCCGTATGTCTGTCTGGCTAGTCAGCACGATAACTGCCGTAAATCTGTACCGATTAAAATGAAATTTTGAGCCACACCCCTTGTGATACCACCCACACAAGTCCACACATTTAGTACAAAATCACATATGTATATTCTGCAACTTTTTTTCTGGAAAATTGTATAAGCTTCAACTCACCTATTGGTTATGAATCATAAATGGGTTTTTTTTGAATTTGCATTACTTTATCTAATGCAAATGCAAAAGAATTAGCATTGTTCGTAATGGCAATTAAAAAATTTTGAAATTGCATTTGCTTGTGGAATCGGATGCCAATTGTAATGAAATATGGGAATGCTTTTCATTGTTTTGAATTTGCGTGACTGCTGGCAATTCTGTTTTTAAAGTATTTTATACCTAGAGGTTTGTGGCTTTGACAGGTATTGCCTCATAATCATACATGGGGCAAATGAATTATATGATAATTATAATAAAATCAAAAAATGTCAGTACTATTGGCAATTGTACTAATTTTCAAAGCATTTCCTTCATGTCTGGCAGCTGTGGCTTTCAAATATTTTACACAGTACATGTTTATGAATTTGAAAGTCAAAGTCACAAACCTCCACGTGTAAAATACTTTAAAAACAGAATTGCCATCAGTCAAGCAAATTCAAAACAAAGAAAAGCATTCTCATATTTCATTACAATTGGCATCCGATTCCACAACCTTCATTTGCATTGCCTGAGCAAATGCAAACTCAAATTTTTTTAATTGCCATTGAATAATATTTACGGCAATCTGAATCGTCTATTCTTCTTCTGACGCAATGGATGACTTAGGCTAAGGGTATGTTTAAGTCGGTTCACCCGACTGAAATTTATGTACTGGTTTGTTGTTTGGGTGCATACACAACGTGTTTGTAGCTTATTGCAACTATAGTATACTTGTGTCCAAACACATTGTGTTTGCTATTAAATTTTAAATGTTGGAGGCACAATGATTAATATGTTATAATATTTGAGTTTGTGATCCAAATATTGTGGATGACAACAAACACCTAACAGACAATTATAGCGTAGTGGAATTTTCTTCCTTTAGGGGTTTGTGTAATCTCTGGTTTATGCGAATAAATCATACATTGACAAATATAATTTGTAGTTTAATTTAAATTACCTTTCGAAATGAAAATTCAAAAAAATTTCAATATCATTGGCAATTGAACTCATTTCCAAAGCATTTCCTTCATATCTGACAGTTTTGGTTTTCAAATAATTTATACAGTACAGGTTAATGAATTTGAAAGTACTATGGGGCAATACCTATCAAAGCCACAAACCTCTACGTATAAAATACTTTAAAAACAGAATTGCCAGCAGTCAAGCAAGTTCAAAACAGTGAAAAGCATTCCCATATTTCATTACAATTGGCATCCGATTCCACAACCTGCATTTGCATTGCCTGAGCTAATGCAAATTCAAAAATTTTTTTATTGCCATTGCGAACAATGGTAATCCTTTTGCATTTACATTAGATAAAGTAATGCAAATTAAAAAAAACACATGTATGGAATAAATATAAATCCTCAGCTCAAAGCCGAAATACAACGCGTCATTGATGACATAGGACCACACCTTTGCCAATATGTCGTCGAAAATTTCACGAAACGAACATGGGTCTGTGATCAGAGTCGCGGGGTTTATTTATGTTCTGTTGTATTCCGTACTTAAGCGGAACATGGCTACTTTACAATACATCAAAAATATCACCTCTCGATCAGAATATAAAAATGGTCGTGGACACTTATGCAACCCTAGGCCAGACACTAGGCCCACTATACTTTTCCTCCATCACATAAAACGCTCTTTTTATTTGGTTGCCCGGATGTCACTGTCACTAATGCGGTTTGTAGAATTCACTTGTGATTCACCAAACCTTTTTATATTATTTTTTTTTTTTTTGTTTTATGCGGATAAACTATTTACCTTGGATTCTCATTTTCAAACTATTCATCAGGTTAGTATTTGGATTAAAAACATTTAAACACTCGTTATCACACCAACGATTCGGCTTCAACTGAATCTCTTCAGTTAAGACGATAGGAATTTAAAGTTGTTTTCATTATTAGGGGATGTGTTCGGCTCTTATATTATCAGTTGAGACTTAGCTGGAGAGGTATGAAATTGTACGGTACTGATATGATAACGGCAGAAGTCAGTCAAATGCCTCATAATTAGTGAATGCATCCCGTAAATTCCAGCCTGGGATTTCCCGGGAATTTCGTTCATATTGAATTTCCGCTTCCCCGAGAATTTTATCTGGGAATGCCGGGAAATTTCCAAAAGAATTCAATGGAATATTGTACCAAAAATATTCCAGCAAGCTCTTCTTGCACTTGGGTATTATATATGTTTTAAATTCTTGTATTTTCCTAAAATATTAGTATCAGCAGGTGACTGAAATAAAAACAATTATTCCTAGGGATGCGACATTTTCGTTAGTTGGTTTGTTTACATTGCTACAGTGTAAAGTTTCATACGCCCCACAATTGTATCATTGCTGCAATAAACCATGATTCTGAGACCTACCCGATATGCACACAAAATTTCATACAAATCGGTCCAGCCGTTTCGGAGGAGTTTAACGGCATGTGTGATCGCTGTCGGACAATCTGTGTGAGCGCAGTCGGACAAATTGTGTTTGGATATATTCACTTTGTGAATTTAGGCCGTACCCGAGCCTACAGATGTTAACACATCAAAAAAATTACAGCAGACAGTTGTCCGAGGCCTTCGGACTGTCCCTGCAGGCTGTGTCAGAGACACGGCCATTAAGTTTAACGTAGAATACGCCATCCGATAAGACAGAAAACATATATAACAATAAATTCATTTGCTTATATTATTTATCATTTATTGTTATATATGTTTTCTGTCTTATCGGATGGCGTATTCTACGTTAAACTTAATGGCCGTGTCTCTGACACAGCCTGCAGGGACAGTCCGTGGCCGAAGGCCTCGGGCAACTGTCTGCTGTAATTTTTATATTTACCGACGGCATTTGATTCAAGTCCGTTTAAAAAAAAAATATTATGTTCAATTTTTTTAAACTTAATTTAATTTATGTATTTTAATTAATATTTTTATTGAAATAAGTTCTGCGAATGTTGAGAGGGCCGCCCTAATATTAAAAAAGGTTTACCTTATCGAGTCTTCGCATTAGCATTCGAGCGTTGTGTGAAGGCTTTACGCTTTACAATTCAAAATTAATGTTACAACAGCTTTATTGAAGCTTTCGCAAAAAAGCTTTATTACGTTAGCTTACTGTTTGTTTCACTTTTTACTAGATACATGTTGCCAAGCAACATTAGCTTGCTGTTTGTTTCACTTTTTACTAGATACACGTTCCTAAGCAATGTTGAGCAACCAAAAACACTCAACCAAACACCACACATATGTTTGAGTATATGTGTTTAAACAATTTTCATTTGAGAAATTAAAATACTAGAAATATATCAACCAATATGAAATGTATATCAAACGAAAGATAACATCTTCATTTACCTATAAAAAAAATTTTAAAAAAATTCATCTAGCCGTTTCCTCAAATTCAATGAAATAAAGATTACAACAATAAAAACCTGACATGACTCCTCATACCGTAAGGTAAGACGTATTCTACGTCAAAAAAAGTTTCCCATTACAACCCATGAATGTATTGGGGAGAGCTTCTCATAACCAGTGAGCTCTGCGCATTCTAATTTTTCACTCACTGATTTTTCAAAATGTAAATACAATTAATTGACATTCAGGTTAAATTGGTACTAAGAGATTTTCGATCGATACCAATTCGCATATACAAATTTCATATACATATATTTGGCATATACACGATTATGAGGGACAAAAATCGAATTGTAAAGATATTGAATTCAAATTTCGCATGTAGACAGATGTAGACAGTCTAAAAACCCATAGAGTAATCTCAGACTAGAGAGAATATTTGGCTCATCTGACACTCTTCGTGATGCGGCCGGTGTGATAGAGAGATGTTTGACGAAAACTGATATACACCAGGTGGAATTACAATAACTTCTTGCTTTCATTTTTCATGCCATTTTGGTGAAAAACTGTGAAATTTAAATGTGTTTTAAGCTTTTTTATTGACTGTTATTGTTAGCATACATTTGTGTTGTATTTAACACAATAATTTTAACACACAAAACGAAATGTTGTTGTTGTTATTTGGTTCGTTGTTTGGAACCATTGCCTCTATCTGGTATTAGTAAAGCAATTCTTTTCAACATCAAACGTAAATATCACACCAGGCCAAATGTCATAAATTTGGTGGGAGAACTAGTAGATCTACTATAAGTATTAATCTATGTAAAAACCCGTCACGACCATTTTTAATAAAAATACAAAATAGGGGGCAATACTCGAATTTTAACGATATTCAGATGGTACTCGATATGAACGAAGCATGCAATGTAATAAACGTTGGCACACAAAATGGAGGAATCAAATATCTGCCACATCCCTTTCTTTGACAAAAATACAGAATTGAGGAAAAACTCGAATTGGAACGATATGAAATTGGGATGCTTATATCATATGTTGCAAATAAGGCTGAAAAGGGAGGAAAACAAACTATTTAGGCGGACAAAATGGTAGTGGGAGCAGAGAGACAGTTAAAAGACCGAAATGTGCAGGCTGAATAAAGATTCCCGAAAAATTTTCCAGAGGGTAATGGGCTGGCCTCAACTGATATGCCGTATATGGTTGGGGGAATCTATGCCTGAGGGTTGGAGTCTCAATATATTATGTCCTGTATTCAAAAAGTGTGATCCGTGTGTATCTTCCGATTATCGCATTATCAGTCTTTTATCCATCGCTTATAAGGTTTTGTCGCGCGCATTATGTGAAAGTCTAAAGGCAATAGTTGAAAACCTGATTGGACCTTATCAGTGTGGTTTTAGATCAGGCAAGTCCACGACTGTCCAAATATTCACGCTACGACAAATCCAGGAAAAGGCCCACGAAAAGCAAATCTATGGTTAGTTGGTTGGTTTTCGTGGTTGCTACAGATACTATTTAGCATCAATAAGTGTCGTGAGACACCGTTTTGCATACCAAATCACACCGGAAGATCCAAAGTAACGTGTCTATATCCAGCCTGTTAGTCGGTTATCGGAATCGGTTATCTATCTCGCGTATCTCAGTGAGGTTATCCAGGAAGGAACGGCCCATAGTCTTCAGGCGTCTATTCATCAGAGCCGGACAACTGCAGAGGAGATCCTCCACCGTCTCCTTCTCTTCTGCTTCATCGCAGGCGCGGCAGTGGTCATTATATTGCAGCTTCAACCATCTTGCGTGATCACCGATTGGCCAGTGCCCGGTCAGCACGCCAGTTAGCCTAGATATGTCTCCCCGATTATGGCTGATCAGAGAGTTAATCCGGCGAGTGTTATATTCTGGCCATGTGTTTCTGGATATGCGGCACGTTTCCGTCCTATCCCATCTGGTCTTCGCTCGTTCAAGGTAATGCAGAAAAATGCCTCTTTTCGGTGGAAGAGGATCCTGCCCTAGCTAGTTTTCGTTCCCTAGGAGACCCTTATGGCCTGGTATCCAAGTAAGACCCACATTGGCCAGCCGACCTAGCTCGACAAGTTTTTCCCTACATTCACTAATGAGTTTGGATGCAGTATTGTAAGATTTGAGTGATAGGAGGGCCGGTTGACTATCTACAAATATTCCAATGCGGTCTGTTCATCGCTGTAGTATAAGTGCGGCGCAGGTTTCTTTGATGGCCAGTATCTCCGCTTGGAAATCGCTGCACTTGTCTGGGAGATTGAATGATAAATTGAGGCCTGCCTCTTCGGACAAAACATCCGAGCCGGTTCCACATTCCATTTTGGATCCGTCCGTAAACACTTTGGTATCAAAACCTGTAAGTGATTCCCCTTTATCCCACTCTATTCTCTTGGGAAACCTGACATCGAATAGGTTATCGTAGGTCAATGAGGGGGTGCAGTAATTGGTAGTTATATTGAGTTCTCTTGGGATTGTCTGTAGTATACTCGCATGACCATATGCGTTGCTCTTCCAGAGTCCAAGAGCGTTTACTCGGGCGGAACTCCAGGCCGCAAATCTATACATACCATCTTTTTGTCGATTACAAAGCTGCTCTCGATAGCCCCATATGAGGACAAATGTACGAAGCTATGTCTGATCCACCTCAGCAGAATGCAAACGCTGACAAACACCAAATCAACAGTACCATGCGAGGACTGAGACAAGGTGACACACTATCGTGCAAACTTTCATGCAGAATTTTCATGACTCGAAAAAGAATCAGCGAAGGTGGGCCTTGCTGTTAATGAGGGCAAGACTAAATTGGTGGTGTCAACGACTAGACAAACCCTTCGACTTGGTCCGCACTTAAACGTCGACAACCAATTTAATTTTGAAGTGGTAGACGAATGTAAAGGGTTTTTCGACAGAGACGCTACAGAAGTAAATCGATAGGGACAGCAAACGACGCCACAATTTTTCCCTCTCTTTTGATATTTCTCTTCAGTAAGGTTTGGCATTTCATCATGGAAAGATATACGAGCCAACGAGTCGAAATTATTAAAATTTACTACCGAAATTTGGAGTCAATGGCCTCGACTTTAAGAGGCCTCGACAATCAGCGATGAGGCTCATTTCTGGCTGAATGGCTCCGTCAATAAGCAAAATATGCGTAATTGGTCAGACAGCAATCCACACGTAATCCATGAGTCATCATTGCATCCCGAAAAAATTACGGTTTGGTGCGGTTTATAGGCCGGCGGCATCATTGGGCCGTACTTCTTCCGTGATTATCAAGACCGACACATTACTGTGAATGGGAATCGCTACCATTCAATGATAACCGAATATTTTTGGCCCCAATTGGATACTATGAACTTGGAGGACATGTGGTTCCAACAGGACGGCGCCACAAGCCACACAGCGAATGCCACAATCAATTTATTGGAAACCAAGTTTGTTGAACGTGTTATCTCACGAAATGGCCCAGTCGATTGGCCGCCTCGGTCGTGCGATTTGACGCCGTTAGATTATTTCCTGTGGGGCTACGGCTACGTCTATGCTAACAAGCCAGCGACGATTGATGAACTTCGTACGAATATCGAACGTGAAATTGCAGCAGTGTCGGCGGATTTATGCTTGAAACCTGTCGAAAATTGGCTTTAGCGTCTGGACTTCTGCAAGCGTACCCGTGGTGGCCATGCAAAAGAAGTCGAGTTCCATACATAATGGCATCGAACGTACTTTCACAGGAATAAAGAATTTCATTAGTATCTAAAACCGGTTTTGTTTTATTTAAAAAAACTTTTGTAGCGCTCTTATTGAAAACCCCTTTATCTACATTGGATTCGCTGTGAGCAAAGACAACAACGTCAGCCTGGAAATAATTAGGAGAATTGTGCTTGCACACAGATGCTACTTTGGGCTCAGCAAGCAGCTTAAGAACAAAGCTATCTATCTCTCGACCAACAAAAGTCCAGCTATACCATACTCTCAATTTACCTGTCCTGACCTATGGCTCCGAAACTTCGCAAGCTTATCGCAAGCGGATCAAAAACACCTGGTAGTATTCGAGAGAAAAATTCTCCGTAAAATATATGTTCCTGTTAGGGAAAACGGCGAGTATCGACGTCGCTGGAACCAAGAGCTATAAAATTTATATTCTGAGGTGGACATAGCTAGGCGAATCAAATTAGGCCAATTACGTTGGCTAGGCCATGTTATCAGAATGGATGAAGATGAACCAGCGCGAAAAGTTTTGGATAACGTACCCGACGGAAGCAGGAAAAGAGGACGACAAGGACTCCGCTGGAAAGACCAGGCAGAAGAATCCCTCCGTATCATTGGTGTTACCAACAGGCGAGAAAAAGCGAAGGATATACCCAGTTGAATTTTGTTCAATTTGTTTGTTTGATTAGTATGTGTAAGACATCTGACCTCATGAGGTTGTAAAATAGTCAATAAAAGTAAGGTAAAGTAAAATAGTATTTTGAGCAGTGACAGAGATTGACTATACTCACTCGTGTGCTCTGGCTATATCTGCTCTAAGTTCAATAAAAAGTTAAAGATTTCGAGAAAAGACGAATGTTTGAATAATTGACTTTCGGGTTAAGTTCGTACTGAGAGATTTTCGATCGATACCAGTTCGCATTTATAAATTGCATATAAATTTGGTATAAATACGATTAATGATCATTGCTAAGGTACCACTTCAGGCTCAGTGAGTAGGCGTCTGATGAATTCGTTCGAAACTACTCATGCCATTGAGTGTGCTTTAGTGAATTATCTTTAATTTCAATGAAAGCCCAACATTAACAATCGAAAAATGTTTTTATTTACTGTTCTTTTGTGTATCGCAAACGAGTTATACCAACTATAGGCCCAACAAATTTTACCTATAATGAAAAGTGTTTGGTACAAGCTGCTTTCTGTGTGCATTCCCTTTTTATTCTCAGGGATTGGCATCTATACTTTTCCACCTGTTCCGAACGGATCTTTAAAAACCTTTGTGATAGGTTATTAGTCGATAAAGGAATGTAAGGTTGCCAGAGCAGGGATCGAACTTCATGCACAAGAGTGACCATTGCACCACCGAAGACCAAAACCTTAAACGAAGGCCAAAACCTGAATATTAGAAACTCAGGGTGTCTCGAGGCCAAATCCAATCGACTTGGTAGTTGGAGTCCTCGAAGAGAGTATAGTGGATTGGGAAATGAGCGATAGGTGACCGGAAGAATGAGGGTTGCTCAATGAGTTTTTCGCACATTTGTATTTTTATTGTGATTCTTCATTGATCTTTATTACAAAATAATTTGATTCAAGGAAACGACGTCAATTGGTCCACGTTTTGAGAACACTCTTCTGGGAATGGGTGAGGCCACTACTTAGGTACGGATGATAATACTCTCTAGGCAGAGTATGAAGACACTATTCTGATAATGTGTGGGGACACTTTCCTGAGGGCGGTTAAATCACTCTTCTGAGAACGGTTTGATAATATCCCTTGGATTCGGTCAAGCGATTTTAGGTAATCGAGAACTTGGTGTGATGCACATGGGGGAAGTCGGATCTAGTTAGCAGGGAGCGGTCCAAAATCGGTTCGGTTCGTACTTCCAGACAGTTGATTCCTTTCGGAATTAGAGTCTATATATGATGGTATGGGGTTGTACGTTGGGTAACGACTGACTGATGATGCTGGCCAATCCCAACATTAAGTACGCCAGCCGCATTGATGTGAATGAGAATTACAGCGAACCACTTATTCTTGTGTGGTCGAAGTCGCTATGGTGGAATAGTCAGCCTAAGCCGCTATGGTGAATGTATTTACGGGAAAAGTTTTACTCTTGATTCCTGTCGGAGATCCCGAGATCTATATATTGTGGTATCGGGTTGTGCGCTGGGTAGCGACTGATTCATGATGCTGGTCAGCCCCAAAATTAAGAACTCCATCTGCATTAATGTGAATGAGAATTACACCGAACCATTTATTCTTGTATGGTCGCTGACGAATACTAACCTTTCTTTGTGTGGTCGTTGGCGAGTGAACTTGTCTGTGATATAGTATATTTTTACCATACACTATCGATAGAGCGTTTGGGTGGTTGTTCGCGGGTTTGGTTGGCTGGCTGAAGTGCTCGATGAGAGCAATGGTAG
Organism: Phaonia tiefii; assembly: GCA_963931995.1. NCBI lineage: Eukaryota > Metazoa > Arthropoda > Insecta > Diptera > Muscidae > Phaonia > Phaonia tiefii. The sequence goes on from OZ008371.1 coordinate 167,363,492, forward strand.
TTCGGGGATGTTGTTGGCTAGTTCAGGTGCTCGGTGTGAAGTCATGGTTGTTCGCGGCCGTTTGCTTAAATTATGTACGAGCGAATTATGACGCCACGTTACAATAGTGAAAAGTTTAGTTTTACCTCATTCTCTATGAAAACTCCACCTATTTCAGCGACTCTCCAAGATTCTCGATCCTACCAAGCAACTGTTACTGTATAGAGAAATTGACAAGAGTCTCAATCCCTCTCTTTACCGTCTCTCGATGACGACGAGACAGTAGGCCATTTCATCGAGTTCGAGTTGCTTTGGTATTTTACTCTTTGGGTGGGCATAATACGGACAGAAATAAAAGGAAATACATATTTTCGTTCGATGCACCCAACACAAAACATAATTTAGATGTCATTAGTATAAATCAAACACTATTAAACTTAGTTTGCTGCATGCTTTGCTTCTGGTTGCTTATCGCTCTCTCGCCTATCCACTCTTTTTTCTTTCAATTTCTCACTTCATAGTCGATCAGCTATGGCATGAATACCCCCTGAATTAATTTATGTTTTTTTCTCTCAAATAAGAGAGAATCAATTAGTGAGAGTGATCACCTTTGAGTGTGCGCGTGTGTGTATACCAGGGGGTTACGATGCCACAGCTCATTGACTCTGAAGTAGGAGAAGCATGGAAAATAAAGTAAATGCAGGAATAAGCGACAGGCAAACTACGTTTAAATTAGGTTTGATTGATACCAATGTCTTTTAAATTATGTTCTATTAATACTAATGACTACTAAATTATATTTGATTGACGATACTGACTTTTTAATTATGCCTGATGCTAGTTTTGTCATTTGCAACTCCAACTCGATGCAATTCCCACTTGCGACTCAAAGCTGTAACAGCTGTTGCACACTCTTGTTCTATTACTCTATGGTGTATACACTCTTTTATTTACAATGAACGGGTTTGTTTCTTTGTCACAAAAGTACATTATTACCCTGTTGGGGTAAACGAACTTTCATTTACAACAAAAGTAGTGTATTTTACGACAAACGTATTTTATTTGTCGGAATAGAATCAGCTTTTGTATTTAAACAAAAATTTAAATAAATTTTTTCTATGCAAAGGAATAGTTTTGCTCCAAATAGCTCTAATTTTCTATTGAAGTGGAAATATTCGATAAGTTTCTAACCCTTCGAAGACGTTCGTTGATCATGAGTGTGTAATAAAGATATGGTCAGGAAGGATTTTTAATTGTCTTTGCCCTTTGAAATTAACACTCTCCAATCTGGACTATGGTAATAATCATTCCTACAATATAAAAGACATTGAGGTTTATATTAACTAATTTTGTATTTGTAGTTTATTGTATGGCATTCGAGTTTTAGAGAAATTTAAAGACACTAAGAAAAATAGTTCCCCAAGTTTTGTTTAAAAATGTACAACGTTGCCCTGGAACAGCACAACGTTCTCAGTGTTCAGGATGATGTAGTGGAAGGGACGGTTAGCTGTCAAACTAGGAGGCATCATGCGACTTGTTGAAATTCCAGCTAAAATATAAAATCACATTGTTTTTTTTATAAAATAGAAAATACTTTAGAAATAGCTAGAAGATTGTACCTGTGGCAGCACTGGCTTCGGTGCCCAACTCGGTAACTTCAATGCAAGCTTTATGGATGACATGAGAAATTTCCATTCCTTCCGCAGATTTCAACATTTTGCCAAAGTTAGCGTTTCCAAACAAATGACTCATATTAAGCTGCAATTCGTAAGCATTTCAAAGTGGTTAAATATATTTCGATTAAACGTCTTAAAACAAAATACCTTCTTAAGTGTGTCAGTCAATTCAATTTCAAAGTCGACCTTGAATTTTGGCACAGAAATTTCAGCAACCTGATGTCTCAGTTTTTTTGTTATCGTTTCCAAGCTGGTATCCCTCAATTGCTGTAACATATCCGCTAAACCAGTGATTTCATAGGGAGAAAAGATCAACATGGATAGATCCGAATCCTTATAGGGTAACCTTACGACCGAATAATTATCAAATTCTCCGAAGTCGAAGCGGTTTAATATGTTCATCATTTGCACTATCACAGTGTTAGTCTCATCAAGGTAGAATTTTTCTTCTGTGGTTCTTTCAGGATTAAATGTCTTCAGCCAGTCGCCTTTGAAGTGAATGACATTCAGTAAGACCAGACGGGTATCGGTGCTCAGCATATCTGGTGAAATTATATCTTTTATCAAGTGATTTGTTTTCGTTTCGACCCAGTTATTGATGACATCTGCGGCCTTATTATTTTTGGAAAAATCAACGATTTCTGCTGTTGAATGGAATTTATCTCTCAAAATCTCATTGTATTTGTCTTGCAACTCGTAGTGTGTCATCACATATACTTTATTGGCCAAGTGCACGTTGGCATCGTTGTCATAACGTGACAATAAGGTAAAGTAATTGTCAGCAATGGTATCCGTGCGTTGTCCGGAGACTCCCATTGCACGATCCATTTCAGCGGCAGTTTCGCCATCAGCACCCATGCGTACCATTGCCAGGCAGGTCTGAGTGGAGAAGGGTGAGAAAATGATGTTCTTGTGGCCATTGGACTTCACAATTTCATGGAAAATGTTATTTCTGAAATTTTCCAAACCACTTTTGAATTGTGTATCAAGTGAGCATGTTGACATTGTCACACAAATAGCAAAAATGCTAAGAATTGTGAGAATTTTAACTGAAACAGAGAAGGGATACATTAAATAGTTGGGTATATCAAAAAGTATTTAAAATCATAAGAACTTGGCGCATTTGCACTTCTAGTATTAAATGTACTTAAAGAGAAGTAGTTCATTATAGAGTTTATTAAATTTTCATCCGACAGAGACAAGTATTTGACTTATTTAGGAAATAATTTCAAGTCTGACTTGCCTCTCTATTTACCAAACAATTAAACAAAACAGTTTGGATAACCCCTTTGATTATTCATAGCTTCAACAGCCGCGATTTCCAGATACATTTGTGTAAATAAATAAACCGCATGTTACGATAATTTGGTAAATAATATTTTTAACGAGAAACAATATAAATGAAAAACAAAAACAACGGAATCCCCATTATTCCAAAACGCAATGTTATGTTTAATGGAAATGATAAATCCCTAGGTTAGTTGAGGTTTGGGACACGTGACAATAACAGACTGTATAGAACTTAGCGTCACTACACTGCACTCGGTGACCCATTGTGATTGCCGATATACAGGGTGTTTCTTTTAAACTGAGACGATCAAATATCTCGAAAAATAGCCACTCTACGGAAAAAATGTCCATAATCAAAATTTAATCATACCTCGGGGGAAATACATTAGTGCAAAAAAAATAGTCCCCCACCCACGGCTTTGTAGGTGGGGCGGGGGTAACTTTTAAACTAAGATAGGAAGCCATATTTTTTATTGCAGATACGGATTCTACGACTGATGTTTTTTATTTCAAACGTATTGCACAATCGAATGCGTGTGTTCTAAGAAGGAGAAATTGAAAAAATTGAATTTCGTCGATTTCAACGACATATGTATATCATGAACCGAACAAAATATTTCATTCAAATCATACGTACTTTTAGTCGTAGAATCCGTATCTGCAATAAAAAATATGGCTTCCTATCTTAGTTTAAAAGTTACCCCCGCCCCACCTACAAAGCCGGGGGTGGGGGACTATTTTTTTTTGCACTAATGTATTTCCCCCGCGGTATGATTAAATTTTGATTATGGACATTTTTTCCGTAGAGTGGCTATTTTTCGAGATATTTGATCGTCTCAGTTTAAAAGAAACACCCTGTATATGAGGAGAAACTAGAGAAGGAGGGAACAGAGGTCAAAAAATAGTAAAAAAGAATAACTACAGGCTTAACAATCTATGTTTTGTTGTTGTTTGGATGCAAATAGAACGTGTTTGTAGCTTGTTGCAAATATAATCTAGTTGTGCCCAAACACTTTGTGTTTGCTATTCAGAACTACAGGTTTGAGACAGAGTGATTAATAGGCAATAATATATGTTTCGGAGACCCAAATGCGGCTTTGTTCCTCGAAAGCCGAAAAAAACAATAACCAAACATGCAAGAAAGAAATAAAAAGGTAGTAAATCTTCAATTCTTGCAAACATGTACGTGTTTACTGAAATCTGTTGCTGGGGGGTTATTTTTCAGCGTGTACTCAATTATGTTTCCAGTGTATATGTACATACATCACCTGATAAGACCCGATCAATACCATCCAAGATGGGGATCCACATGTGCACGTCAAGGTTTACCATTCCGTATTCCCAGTGGGGTAGAAAGTATTAATACACAAATCATCAGATGATGGTATCGCCTGCCTGGATCCATGGCAGACCCTGCGAAAATTCCATAAAATCCTCAATGGCCACGTCGCGCAAAGAGCAATGGCGCAACAAAGCAACGGCGACGCCTACGCTGTACAGACATAGAAGTCGCTCAATGGTTACCACCTCTTCTTCATCACCACAAGCACGGCAGTTATCAACCCCCTTCTCAATCTAGTTGCGAGTACAGCCTCCAGCATCACAGAGGTCCGTGATCACGCCAATGAAAAGCCGCAAGTCAGCATTGTTCAGTCGAAGAAGCGACTTAGTTTTCCCTGTATCCACTGCCGGCCAAATGTTCCTCGAAATCCTGCAATCCACTCTGGCCTGCCAGGCAGCGTTGATCTCGTCCAGCGACCATCGATCCACGAAGTTGATCAGTTGATTTACACAGGCAATCAATCTCAAATCAGCAGAAGTGCATCCTGCTCTAGCAAAACAGTCAGCTTCAACATTCCCTGTGACATCACTAAGTCCCGGAATCCAGCAGAGTCTTAGCCTGCTGGGCACTACACTGCTCAAGATCCCCTTGCAGTCCCTAACCAATTTCGATTTACACATGTGTGACATGATCGCACTGAGGGCTGACTTACTATCAACGCAGATGACGAATTCACCCAGGGGGATTCTATGGCACAGCTGATCGAAAAGGTACTAGGCCGATGATGGAGAATGAGAGAGAAAAGAAGAAAGGAACTAATTTTAAATATTGTTTATTGATACTACTGACAGCTAAATTATACTTTATGTTATTTTCACTGAACGAATATACGTATTTCCTTTGATTTCTGTTCGTTTCATGTCCAACGAAAGTGTAAAATTGGTAAAACTATCTCGTAGTCATGAAGAGGCATCATAGAGAGTAATGGAAACTCTTAAGTATTACTATATAATTCACCGATGTATACAAGCATAAGTCCATTACCGAAATTGCAGCACTCATAATCGCCACGATTTCCGCTTGGAAGATAAAACAATTCGCACCCAATCTCATCGAAAGCTTGAGTTGAAGGTCCTGACTGTGGCCGATTCCATTTTGGAGCCATCTGTAAATATCAGATGACCAGAGAGTGAGGAAGCTATACCATGTAGTCCGTGGCCTGTGACCAACACTCGTCCTGGTGAGTCTCAATCAACTCCTGGAGAATATTTGCATGTCCCTCAGGGGTGTGTCTCTTGATACCCAATTCTCTCATGCGAAGGGCGCTTCTAACAGCACACTGTCTCTCATAGACATCAAGAGTAGTCAAATTCAGGAGTATATCCAGCGCCGCCTGCGGAGTGCTTCTTCTCACCCCACTAATACACATCGACGCAATGCGCTGAATCTTACTTATGCTCATCTGGCTGAGCAAATTGAGGTTATGTGAATTTATTTTCCATTTCTTTCCGAAAGCTCTGTATCTCGGCGATTTGACTTTTTTCTACTTCTTTTATTGATTCTGAAAGGCCTCTTAAAGACCTTTCCAACAAGCCGAAAAACAAAAACCACTGGCTCAGAAGTTAGCAACTTTACCCTACTACCCTCCGACCCGCTGCCATTTCGCACCCTTGCATTTTCGGACATGGTTCTAGTGGACTTTTCTTCATGAAATGAGCCAAGGAATACGCTGGAGAAATTTGTCCGGAACTTCCTAAATCACCCTGTATATGTTGGCATGCATTGTTTTCATTAACTGAAGATCTGCTGCTTTTTGTTTGTATGTTGTCTGTGACGTTTTTGTTTTCAGCAGTTTTCAATAAACAAAAACATATTTGGGTCACAAAAACACATATAATTTATAAGTGAAAGGAAATATATAATATATACTAAATAATATACATACATTACGAGTATAACCTATTAATCATTGTGTCTCAAAGAGAAAATATTAAAAGCAAACACAATATGTTTGGACACAAGTATACTATGTTTGGCATAAGCTACAAACACGTTATATTTGCATCCAAACAACAACAAAAGACAGAACATAAATCAATCAGTTAGAAAATCAACTGTCCTAAAGGTCAATAATTTCACAACATTATTTGAGTCGAACAAATGAAGTGCAACACTTTTGCTTTAATGACAACAGTTTATGGCAATAGAATTTTCTTTCTTTTAAAACGAAAACATTTATACAGTTATACCCATAGAGAATTGACGCTTAGAGAAGCGATTTGACTCAGTAAATATAGGAACTTTGGTGTGTTGCATATGGACGTTGCATGTTGGAAACTACTGCTTTAATAATGCCAGATAGAGGCAAAGAGTCAAACCAATCAACAAGAAAACAGCAACGGCATTCCGTTTGATGTGTTAAAATTTTTGTATAAATACACCACAAACATATACTAACAAAAAAAGAAACAAAAAAGTAAAATTAGTTTAATTTTCACAGTTTTTCATCAAAACCATAGAAAAAATTTAAGCCAAAAATGTTTGTAATTCCAACTGGTGTAAGTCAATTTACGTCAAATAACACTCTATCGCACAGACCGCACCACGACTAGTATAAAAGCAAACGTCAAACGAGAGACATGGCAGTTCTATATGACATTACTCTGTTGTTAAACCGGCACTGACAGAAACTAGTAGCAAACATGGATTATTTTGCATACGAAATTGAGGAACCGGTTCGGTTTCAAGAACCAAAAGAGTTGTCCCAATGAACCGAAAACGGGTCTTTCAGGCGCGAAAAACGGGTTCAAAAGAACTGAAAACGGTTACAAAAAGACCTGAAAACTATACTACAGGAACTGAAAAATGGATTTAAAAGAACTGTAAACCGGTTCCTCAATAAAAGATCTCGTTTCCAAACGTAACAAGGGTGTTAACCTTTGGATGAGAGTACGAAAATTTGTATTTATATCAATTTTTATATTCTTATAATAAAATATTTCACTTAAGCCTCTATGAGACAGCAATTTGATGAGAACCGAAACTGGTTTAAACACCCCGATGGTCTCGGAACCGGACTCGACAGAAAATGTGTATTTATGTCAAATTTTATATTCTTCTAATAAGATATTTCACTTAAGCTGGGACTTTGGGACAGCAATTTGCTGATAACACTGTGCGACACCAAAAAAAAATTATGGGATTCTGTCAACGGATTCTGGTAGAAACGTCTAAAAAAATATATATGTTCGTGTATCGGCGTTTTGCAAGATCTGATCAGAATTTTTTTTTAGGGCGGGTCAAAGTTTCCGACCCTCGGAACTTTCCTGCAACATATCGGCATGCAGAATTGTGTGTTGCTTACTTCTAAGGTACAAAATATGTTCCGAAGTTTTATAGAAAAGTTTCAGATAAACATTTTTGTGGAACAAATTAACCCTCTAACTGTCACGTATAACCATAATTTTGACTTTTTTTATTTGAAAACTCGCAAAGAACTGCTCCGAAATGACGGGGGGCGTGGTCAAAATGTTCTACAAAAATTATCGCCATAAAATTTCACTATATGTGTCCGAACACTCCAAAACACAAATCTTAGCCCAAGTGCTAGATAATAAGCAAAAACTAACCGCATTCTAAGGGTTAATAATGAATTTTGTCATTTTGCTGTTTCCATTAAAAATAGTCCACAATAATCTAATGAATTTTGTCATATTTCAGCTTTTATCTAGCACTTGGGCTAAGATTTGTGTTTCGGAGTGTTCGGACACATATAGTGAAATTTTATGGCGATAATTTTTGTACAACATATTGACCACGCCCCCCGTCATTTTGGAGCAGTTTTTTGCGAGTTTTCAAAAAAATTTAAAAATTATGGTTATACGTGACAGTTAGATAGTTAATTTTTCCACAAAAATATTTATCTGCAACTTTTCTATAAAACTTCTGAACATATTTTGTACCTCAGAAGTAAGCAACACACAATTTTGCATGCCGATATGTTGCAGGAAAGTTCCGACGGGCGGAAACTTTGACCCGCCCTAAAAAAAAATTCTGATCAGATCTGGCAAAACGCCGATACGCGTATATATTTTTTTTAGACCTTTCTACCAGAATCCGTTGACAGAACCCCATCATTTTGAAAAAAAGCTAATTTTGTCTCACAGTGTAATCGGAAGAGGTCCAAATATCCAGTTCTACTCGGAATCGGACTACACAGAACCGGTTCTTAAAATAGGCGGAATCACACATCACTAACCAGTATCCAACAAATCTTACATTTCAACAAGATTTTTGCATTCTGTTTTCTATTACAAATAATTTTAGTCGATTTCAAACCACCTCGAATTTGATAATAAAATTAGGTGAATTCAATTCCAGATGAATAAATGGGTTGCAATATTTGGAAGTAATTAAACAAAAATAATTCATAGAATTTTACTTGTAAAAACTTATAAAACCTTAAGTGCATGCAGCAAAAATATTGAGAAATATTTAGTAATATCCAAAACAATTATTAATTTTAACAGAATGTTGTATTTCGACAGCTGGCATCGCATACATCATCTCTTACACTTGTCAACTCGTTTAATATGCAACTGGCAACTAATAGATTTTCATAACATTTGAATTATTTCAAAGTATTTCTCCCAGTCCGTGGAATTTCTAAAAAAGTTTTAAATTTAAAACTATCGTTAGAGTATGAAATATATGCTCTACTCCTTATCTCGTAATGTCATATGCATATGATCCCAATTTCCGTTGAACAGTCAACACTTCGGTAAATCACTTACCTTGAAATCCCATTTTCACTTTAAGCTAAACGTTTAAAACCTTTTAGAGATGCGTTGTCTATACTTTGAGACGCTATTTGTACTGATTGTGTTTCAGCCGATGTATGAGTATTTAAAGCAAATGTTTTCTAAATATTCGCGAAAAATCCAGAACAGCTAATATTGCTTTGAATGATTTTTTTTGCTAAACTAGAAACGGTTTGAAATTAGAACATAGCTATATGCGTCAAATCGATGAGCAAATGCTGAATGCTATATCCAGGGGGAGGAGACAATTCAAGGTATTGCGGGAAATTTGATGACTTAAAATTTTGTGAAATAAAACAATAAATTGGGAAAATACTAAAGACAATCAATGAATTGTATATTAGAGTCAACATAATGCAGTCATATTTCATTACCCAGAAATAAGATGATGTATAGGTTGGAAGATTCCAACAAGAATACCACTTATTTTTCTGTTCATACACAGCTGCGAGTAGAACAAGGAAAAGATTAGTTGGAAATCAATTCAGGCATTGGAAATTCCATGACAAAGTCTATTTTTGATTACAATTCATAATTGTCAAACATCAGAATTATTTGTCAATGTTATTGATAGATTAAAAATAGGTCATACTAAATACAAGTCGCTACTACCGAACTTTAGTTGTATTAACCAATTCGAGTATTTCTAACATCTCATTCATCTGAAATGGAAGATACAATTAATAAAAAGTACAATATTAGAATTTGTGTTGAAATATTAGTCACTACGAGTATGTATTCGATTTTTCACAAGAGGCTTTGTTGTTAAAGAGAAACTACATACAAGGTGGCGCAAAAGTAAACTTCCGATGTTTTTTGGCTGTAATTTAAAAAAAAATTAAAAACTTTGAGTCTTCTTGTGGATTATTTTTATTTGGTCTTTTAATTTTTTTTACATCAAGTCGAGAATATGATGCCATGTAAATGGCCGCCGCCACAGTTGATTGTCATTTGAGCCCTTTTTATGGCATTTTCCATCACTTTGGCCAAAACTTCCGGCGATACGTCCTCACATTCTTGACGGATATTGTGTTTAAGAGCTGCAAGAGCCTGAGGCTTGTTGACATAAACCCGCGACTTAAAAAAGCCCCACAAAAAGGAGTCTGGAGCGGTCAGATCAGGCGATCTTGCTGGCCAGTGCAAATCGCCAAAACGGGAGATTAGGCGCCCGGGAAATGCATCCTTCAGCATATCGGTTGTGGCACGTGCAGTGTGGGCCGTTGCACCGTCCTGTTGGAACCACATTTTTTCCAATCCCAATTCATCAAGTTGCGGCAAAAAGAACTCGTTGATCATTGCTCTGTAGCGTGGCACGTCGTCTGGTCGATGTCGACGGCGCTTCCATGACATCCTCTGCTACAGCAGCAATATTCTCTGCAGAACGGCTACTCCGGGGTCTGCCACTCCTGGCAGCATCTCGTGTTGTGCCAGTCTCTTCGAGGCGAGCGGCTAAACGTCGCAGTGTTTCACCAGTAGGCGTTGGACGGCCAGGAGATCTGCGACGAAATTCACGTTGTGCCAAAGTCACCGACCGATTATTGGTCAAATAAATAGTCAGCAATATTCCGCGTTCTGGAGCAGTGTAGCGTAACATTGTTTATTAACGTGTATTTCGCATGTGTTTACTACACAAATGTCAAAACAGAACTGACACTAGGGGCCAATCGCAAAATTTATAGCATTTTCTGATAGGAGGATTACTTTTGCGCCACCTTGTATATGTGAATGTTACACGAGGACTTTACACAAAAACTAATATTTAAACAGAAAGTGATAAACAAAGTTGTGAAAAAACAATAAATTGTATGGATATCAGCCAACGAAGAATACATATTATCATAAATTGAGGTGAAGTGAGACTTTTAATCATAATCGTTGAATATGACGCCACTATTGACGCCTTCACAAACACATGCAGACAATTGTGGACACTTGGCTGGAGGAAATAGTATTCTGTATGATACAAATTAACTTAAACATACATATGATACCCAGGGTAATTCATCCACATTTTTGATAGAAAATATAGAAAGATTGTCTGTATTTCCTTTTCGATTGGACGGTCCGTTTTCGAGATATAGAAATAGTTTCATATTTTCGATAAAAAAAATGGGCACGAAACACGCTCCCTGATTACAAATAATAATAATTTTGTTTATATTTAAATATAAAATACACAATTTTAATAAAAAGTTATTTTTGTACAGTTGTAATTTCCTTTAAGGCTAAGAGATCATGTTTTCTCCGGTTAGTGAAAAAAATGTAAATGCCGCGGATGGGATTCGAATTCACATTCGATGGACGATCGTTTCGATGTTTGTGAAGCATCATCGTCAGCAGCGTCTAGCCTTTTAAGCCACTGCGGTGTGTATCTTCAATTGAAATTCTTCTTATTCTTTAAACGAGCTTAAGATCCTTTATTTTTATATGTTTTATGTTATTTAACATAATATTTGTTCACTGAAGAAGTCGCCCAATGTGGAGACGAAATATTGGAGATAAATAAGCAAAACAAATAAAAGATCTTAAGCTCGTTTAAAAAGTAAGAGTAATTACTTTAGTTTAGCATACTAATATATTATTTGGTACAACCGAATTAGTTTTTACACTTGTTGTTCATCCAACTAATTGAATATTCACCACTACAGGATAATTTGTTTGCTAGAACTAAAACTCGATTGACAGATCACATTTCTTTCTTGTTCCTGTGGCTTCAACTAAATACTTCAGTTCTTGCAACCAAAACTGAATTACAAATCAATTGATATGCACAACATTTGGTGATACTGAATACAATTATTGGTAATCACAACAGAATAATGTGCAAGTCGAATGAACCACCAAATTTTAGTTGGCTGTAAATGTAGTTGTGACAACAAATCTTTTCTCTGTGTGTAGATTTACTAGCTTAACTAAAGTGATTGGCGCTTAAGTGTTTCCGTTATTGACTAAATGTTTCACCTAATCCTTGTCTCAACTTTCATTTTCGTTAATGATATTTACTAATTCTCCTCTACTTCTTTAAGATTACTAGCCGTAGTTTTTTTGATTTTCTATATGAATAACGACTACCAATTAGGACATTCAATTGAACTATAATAGAATTGCAATCGTATTGTTCTGTCAAGGAAAATAAATAAATAAAAAAATCAACGAATGTTCGAACTCACGGGCGATGTGTTAACACCTTTTTGTTACACGGTACCTGTTCGATTTGTATGAACACATTAGTAAAAAAGTGTTGAAGGCTCTTTTGCTATTGCACTTTCTTTTTTCTTACATCTGCTTTAAGATTATGAGAAATATTGTTAAAATAAATACAGAAATATTTAGCTCACTGAAATAATTGTTTTTGTTTTGGCATAAACAGAGCGACGATAAAAAATATTGAATAGTATAGAGAACTTATTGCAGTCTTTTTCCGCCCTCTATAGAGAGTCTGAGTAAAAGGGCATAACGTTAGCAGAAATGCAAAACCACGTAATTACAATTTTAATTTCTATTTCTAAGAGAAGAAACAATCCTCGTAAAAGGGTGAGGAATTAATTTTTCAAATCTTTGCTAAAGTAAAGTCTTACCTTCAGTCGGATTAAAATATATACTGGCAAACTGAATTTTTTGTATTTATTTATAAGTTGTTTTTCAACTGCTTTGAACAAAATGAAAATTGTAGTTACGTTATTTTGCATTTTAGATGACGATAAACGAGTCTTATATTCTTTATAAACTATTTCAATATTAAGGCACCATTTCGACAATGTCATTACATAAAACAATACAAAAAGCATAAATGTTTCAAAACCCATCAAGCTTTCATATCAAAATTATGAATGTACCAAGTTATGGCAAACAGAGAGTAATATGTTATAAATCATTCGCCAGATGTCGCCAGTGCTTTAGAGTCATACAATTCGTTCTATGAGTTCTCTATACTATTCAATACTCTTTGGCGATGACGACCTGTTTGTTTGTTCGCTGCCACTACATCAATACCATCATACTTATTTTCAGGGAGAGACTAGTGTTGTACAACAACCACGCATGTGATACTAAATCTGTGTGTTGTTTGCATGTGTTCACTTTGATAGATTGCCCTACCCGTGCCTATAGATGTTAACACACCAATAAAATTCGTTATAAGATGAAGGGTAGAAAATAGTTGCGTGTTGTTTAAACACAGTCCAGTGGTTCAATTTTTGACGTACGCGACTCTTGTATACGAGAACATGAGATATATCGCCGCTCAGAAGAGGCATCTCACAAAACCAAACGGAATCGGAGTAAAAATGTAGGTCCAAATCCATGAGTCTGAAAATATAGAGCCCAAACTTTATCAAAATTTCTCACCTATCCCTTAAGTGGTTGAAATCGAAAATGTATTTTTAAGTTTATAAGAGCCCCCGGACCCAACATGTTATCATCAGCGGAACTTCAGGCTGTGGCCGATGTACCAGTTCAATTTTCCGCAGGGTTACTCCCAAGATTCCTGCATTTGTCGACTACTTGAAAGCAGAACCATTATAAGATCCGAAATGAGACAATCTCATACCGGATAGGGATTCCTGGAACAAATAAGTTCCTGGTATAGAGGGCCGTCGGTGGTGCAATGGTTAGTGTGCGCGGCCCTTGTACATGAGATCCTGGGTTCGAACCCGGCTCTGACCACCTTCAAATTTTCTTTCGGCGGCGGTCACCTCGCATAGTGACGGCGACACTATCGAGTATATAGCCATGAAAAAGCTTCTCAAAATACCGTTCGGAATCGGTGTAAAACTGTAGATCCCGATCAGTGAGTGAAAACTGGAAAGCGCACAGCTCAGTGATTGTGAGAAGTTCTCCCCAGTCCCTTCATGGGATGTTATGGGAAACCATTTTTTTTTTTTTTTTTTTTATAGAGGGTACAGATGGGTTGGAAATGAGCGATCAGGTAGGTTATTACTTGATCATTTTTGGGAGTATCAGGCGGAAATTGTGGCTATTAGAGAAGCGAACGAGTGACAAAGGGCTAATAGGAAAGCAGTTATTGGGGTCAATGTCTTCTGGGACAGTCAAATGGACATCAAGACCTTGGAATCAGTATTCCTGAATTCCACATCTCCCGATGACTGCCGCAGATCTCTTAGCGAGATGACCCAGCAATACGATATTCACTTCATGTTGTTGCCAGGGCACTGGAACATACCAGAGAGCTGCAGAGCGGATGAGCTGGACACACTGGAGCGTATTGGTATGCCCCTGCCCTAAGCATATCCTGTCAGGGCCCTCCTATGTTATGATGTAGAAGAGATGGACGAAGGGCACAAATGGTGTTCGTTCAAGACAAATCTAGTTTTTAGTGGGTAGTGGATAGATAGTGGTTGAAAAGGCTGCAAGATAGCACGCTGTCTAACACACTTAGGCTAAAGAAGCCCATTGTGATACCTGCAGTTTCCTCTATATCAACTATTAACTAGTCGTCTAGCCAATTTGCCCTTTCAATGAATTTGTCTATAAGACCTACAGGAATGTCCTGTAGGGCTACGGTGCTAACTAAATGTGTCCCGAATATCCTAATTCTCAGTCCTGCCAGAGCAGGGCAATCCAAGAGAAGGTGTTACGTCGTTTCCTCGTCCTCTTCCATGCATCATCTACAGAGAGTGGAGTTTCTATGTCCCAATCTTAGGGGGTGTTTTCCTACAAGACAATTTCCCGTAAGTGTTCCTATCATTGTGGATAACCCGCCTCACGGCAAGTTAAGTACTTGCCTAGTGCTCTTCCTGTCCACCTGAGGCCAGAGGACCCTAGCTTGTATGCAAGTTGAAGTAAGTCTCCACTTGTCCTTGAACATATTATCGGCCCACTGCCTGATCTGCAAAAGGCAGGTAGAGATTGGCATACTAACACCTTCTTTTACCGGAAGAACCTGTGCCGTAGTACCCTGTCTAGCTAACGCATCCGCTACGCAATTGCCTGGAATGTCGCTGTGTCCCGGTACCCAGGTGAGCTTGATGGCGTTCTTTCACCATCAGGGACGTAGCAAACATGGCTTCCAGGGATTTTATGGCAGCCTGGCTGTCTGTGTAGATACATATTCTACGGAGGGTTGTGACACTACTTCTCAGTAGTACAGCAACCTCCAGTATGGCGGCAATTTCCGCCTGGAATACACTACAGTGATCAGGCAGCTTGAAGGAGATATTTACATTTAAGTCCGGTGAATGGACCCCATAGCCTACTTGCTCGTCGAACTTTGATCAATCCGTGAAAAATCTGATACTACTGGTGTCCCCTTTCAGTGACTTTTCCCAGGTTCTCCTGTTCGGAATAGAAGTCCTTAGATTTGCCGCTGGTAGAAGGTAGGGGATACAGTAGTCCATTTTTACTGTAATAGAGTTGATCCGGTGTAGCAATTCAGCGTGTCCGGAATGCACCGATATCATGACGCCACAATCTTTGAATCTCACCAGGGATGTAGCGGCTGCCGATTCGGACATGATATCAGTAGTACAGATGTTCAGCATAGAACTAAGTCCAGTACCTGATGTCGTGCCCATTGCCCCACTAACGCTAATCAGTGCTGATCTTTGAATTTTCATCAAGGAATTCAGAATAGAATTCTTTTGGAGGGACCTCCACCAAACTACGATGCCATAGAGAAGTATTGGTCTGACTATTGTCGTACAAATCCACATGGTGATCGTAGGAGACAGTCCCAGCACTTTCCTATCGCCCCGTAGTAAAGAGCAACAGATGCCTATTTCACCCTCTCCTCCCCATTCGGCTTCCACGACAGTTTCCTTTCGATAATTATTCCCAGATACTTGACCTTTTCCATCAACTGTAATTGCACCCCATTAACTGACGGCAGTTCAAATGCGGGTATTTGATATTTCCGAGAGAACAAGATAAGCTCGGTTTTAAGTGGGTTAAGTGATAGTCCGTTGGTAGCGGTCCAGTTCGAAATAAGACTAAGTAGGCTGGTTGTACGAATGCTAAGTAAATTGAGGTTTCTACCCGTACAGATGATAGCAATATCATCGGCATAGGCAAAGACCTGGCAATCGGCCCTGTTCAATTCAAGAAGCAGTTCATTGACAGAATTTAACCATAATAATGAAGACAGAACTCCCCCCTGCGGTGTTCCCCTGGTAACGTTCCTAGCAATTGTAACACCATCCCATTCACAGCAATACATTCCGTAACATACATCTCGATGAAATTACCTAATACATCGCCTAATACAAGAGAGGAATAGCGCCTCCTATCTATTGCTCTATGCTTTAACCAATGGATATATTTAATCATAGGACAATAGGCAAGCATCTCTACCCACCTCTTTAAGTTCTCTCGATGACGACGAGGTAGTAGGTCATTACATCCAGTTCGAGTTGGTGTTGAATTTTACACTTTGGTTGGTCATAAAAAGGACAGATTGCGTATTTTCGTTCGAAGCATCCAATATAAAATATAATTTAGATGTCGTTAGTATCAATCAAACACTATTTAAAGTTAGGTTGCTGCATGGTTTGCTAATCTCTCTTACGTCTATCTACTGTGTTTACTATCAAGTTCCTTTCCTACTTCATAATCGATCAGCTGTGTCATGGATACCCCTTAAGAAAATGTACCTATTTTCAGAAGGGCTATTTATCTCAAGAAAATAAAAGCTTTTATTTTATATTTAAGAAAAGGAATTTTTGTAAGTGCATATATATTTTTTTAAGGGAATGTATTTTTTGAAGAAAAGGTTTTTTTAAGAAATGCGAATTTTTTTTAGAATTGGTCCACTTTACAAGAATAGGTACATTTTTCAGAGTAGGTACTTTGTTGTAATTTGTTGTAAGAAAATGTAGTTTTTTAAGAAAAGGTACTTATTTAAAAAAAATTAATTTTTTAAGAAAAGGTACTGTAAGAAAATTTACTTAGCCAAAGGTCCTTCTTTAAGATAAGGTTTTTTTTTAAAAAAATTCTTTTAAAAGAATATCAATAAGTATGTTTTTGAGAAATTTACTTTTTTTAGAAAAGGCACTTAATTAAGAAAATTTTATTTTATTAAACTTCTTTCACTTTGGCTTTTCTAAATTTACTTTTTATTGGGTTCAAAACTACATTATATACTAAATATTGGTTACAGGCTCCACCTAGAACACTTCCCATTAAACAAGAAATTTCCCAACATATGTGAGACATCTAGTTAGTCTAGACACAAACCAAAGCAAAATTAACAATATACTTGATAATATTGGGTTGTACCATAATAGTGTTAAAATAGAAATTCTTTAATTTTTTTTTCATTTAAGCCCCATCCCGAAAAGTGCGATAAGAACTTCGTTCCAAAAAAAAAAAAATACAAAAAGTACAAAAACAAAATATATGTGAATTTGGCATAAGAGGAAAATACGAAAACAAGACAAGAAAAATCTCAGATCAGATCAGATCATATTCTACCTCGACTTATTATTTGGTTTTCTAGAATTGTTGCACACTTCATTTCTCCAAATGCCGGCAATCTTTGCTTTGAGTGGGTCCGAGGAGGGCAACAATCAAAAATGTTGGCCTAAATATTGACAACATTGCTCCGGAATAACCAGGAGGATTCTATGGCACAGCTGATCGAAACGGTAACAGACCGATGATGTCGAATGAGAGAGCAAAAAAGACAGAAACTAATTTTAAATAGTGTTTATTGATACTAATGACAGCTAAATTATATTTTATGTTGTTTGCATTGAACGAAAATACGCATTCCCTTTGATTTCTGTCCGTTTTATGTCCAACGAAAGTGTAAAATTGGTAAAATACAGCAGCAAATAAAACTCTATTAAATGGCCTACTACGCCGTCATCATGAAGAGACATCGAAGAGGGTAATGGAAACTCTTAGGTGGTATTACTCTATTGAACAACACAGGGTACTGAATGTTAGTGATGATACAGTGGAAAGGACGGCAGTACAGTATAATTCGGTAATTCGTACGGCTGTACACAGGAGATGCTGAAATGGGAAGACACAAAATTATTACTAATAAATTGGAGGAATTAAGTAGCTGATGTCTGTACCCCTACAAGACTTGAATGAAAGCTTAATGTCTGATATTAGAAAATATTAGTAGCTCTTGGGATGCCAAAATTTTCTGACGGTTAGGTTGCAATGGGTAGTGTGCGAGCCTCTTGTACTTAAGATCCTGGGTTCGATCCCTGCTGTGACCACCTTAAAATTTCTATCGGCGGCGGTCACCTCGCATAGTGACGGCGACACTATCGAGTATTTAGCCATGGAAAACTTTTAAAAATATCGTGCGGAATCGGTGTAAAACTGTAGGTCCCAATCTCAACATGCCGGTCGGAACCGATGTAAAACTGTAGGTCCCAATCAGTGAGTACTAAACTAGAAAGCGCACAGCTCACTGATTGTGAGAAGCTCTCGCCGATTCCTTCATGCGATATAATGGAAAACCACTTTTGTTTTTAGGTTTTTCCAACATAAGCTCCAATTTATTTCCATATAAAAATCATTACGCCAGTTTATAAATAATCCCTAAAATAAAATGCCTCCTTAAAATTGTCTGTGAATTCAAATCATTCACCAAAAATTGGTTTCCATATTTGATTAGTGCTACCATCATAAAATTCTTTAATTCATCTCCCACATCAACCAAGTCAGTACTTACGAGAAGTAAAAAGACATTGAAAGATCCATATACTCATAGATAACCTTATGGCTATACTGCGTTATTCATAAAAAGTTGTGAGAGATTTGAGATAGGTTTTTTGTATAATACATCGTCTTTAGTCTGTAGATCCCTAACTCTTTAGTTCCTTAACTCTTGACAACTGGATAGAATCTATATTGATCATTAGTTCCACTTTCACCATATTAGTATCTTTGATGTAGAAACTGTTTCTGCTCAGAGAACGGTAAAAAGGTGACGTCCTGGTGGTCGTGGATTTTCACAATTTCATGAAAAAATTTAGGTCTCAAACTTCAAAACTACTTTAGAATGTGGCCAGTGTCACAACCAAAGTGAAAATGCTAAGAATTTGTGGAATTATGGATGAAAGGACTATAAAGGGAAATATTTGTAAAAATCCTAAAACAAATCAATTTATTAAATTGTAGAATAAAAAAGATAAGA